>VZRX01003341.1:98395-110285 GCA_013398075.1 Notiomystis cincta | reverse complement strand
GAGCCCTGCTCCTCCACCGAGCTGCTCAGGTACTCACAGGTGGTGTCTGCAGGCCCTGGCCAGGATGCCCACGTGGGGAGGGTGCTGCTGCTGCTCACAAAGTGCCCCAGGTCTGCCTGCCCAGCCAAGCTCCTGGCATTCACTTAACTGGGGAGAGGAAAGGTCACTGAGAGCTACCTGCTGGTAGCTTCCTGTTCTTGTCATGAGAGAGTGATGAATTAGGGGGTCAGAGGGAAGGGGGCTTGGTTTGCTCTGGAATTTGCAAACATCCCAGTTTTCCAGCTGGGAATGGGAGCTGCCAGAGGCAGGTTGCACTCCCCAGGATTGTTCAGGGCCTGGTGTGCCAGGAAAAGAGACTCCAAAAGCCGCAGGAGGAAGGGGAGCAAAGGGAATCAGACCTTTGAGACAGCAGGTCCAATTATCCTGAAACAAAGGAGAATTAAAAATATCTCAAGGCACAGAAATTCCAGGTGGCTGCAGCAGCCGGGACTGGGGCAGAGGCTGGTCTGGTGGTCATGTGAAAATCTCCAACTGTCCATCTCCAGCTTCTCTGTGTCTGAAGGGATAGAGCACTGCAGATGGGGACAACTGGCATTTGTTACTGTCCAGCTCGAGGAAAGGGCTGTGCAGACAAATACTGAACCTCAGTGCCGTGAAAGGAAAAGAAGTAAAGAAAAGGGGTAAAAACCACAGGGAGTTTCTGCTCTAATTTTTGCTAAGGCAAGTAAAGAAAAAGATCATTTTCTGTGGAGTTACTCTGGAATAAGAGGTGAGAATCCAGCTCTGAGTGATCTGTAATAAAATCAAATTGATCCAATTGGCAGAGAAGAACTACATTTGAGCAGAAAAAATAATGTGAAGAACTTGTGCTTTTGAAACACAACAAAGAACCACAATGGCCAAGCAGGACAATGAACAGGAGAAGAAAAATCACAAGTGGTAGCAGCTGAAGGATAGCTTTAAATTTGACACCTACAAAATGGGAACAGTAATTATGTTTTGTTCTTACTGTTAGAAAGGGGAAAACCATCGAAGTAGGGTGGCATAAAATCTAAGAATCAGGATTGGGGTAGACCATGTAATTTAGAGCTGTTCCAAGAGGATGCTAAATGGAAAGATGGAAAATAATAGCAGGAGCTAAATTTTCCTTCTGCAAATGACAGCAGTTTCAGTCAGAGTCCTTTAAGTGCTTCTGGCAGGAAGCAAAAAATAAAAGAAATTGTTCTAAAAGGTGGTTTCAACCAACAATTGCATGTGTTGATAATGTAGGGATTTCTTGCCCATTTATTCTGCATGACTACTTGTCCACAAGTCACAATGATGGTGGTGTTTCTGCCTGTATCTCAAAAAAAAATAATCTCAGCCAACACAGATCACTCCATACTTAGCATCTTGAGAGCCTTAAAACAAGGTGCATCTCATCTGCAATTAATATAATCTGAAAAAAAAAGTTTAGCATAAATTCATTCAGTGTATCTTAGCCAGAAAAAATATTGTGAACTTGAACAAGTTAAGGACAAATCAAACAAACAAAAGATAGAGATTCTAAGAAGACAAAAGATTCTATGCTAGATTTGAAAAAAAACCAAACCAAAACCAAAACAAAGAAACAAATAAATAAATAAAAGCACAAATAAAAAAATTTTTAAAATAAAAAAAAATTAAAAAGTGATTGGATGTTTTAGAATGAAATTCATTTTCAGCTTGGATAGCATCCATCTAAAGATTTTTTCCCCTACAAATTAATAGCATAAAAGTCCCAGACTGTGATAAGTCTTATTCAGAGCTATTGTGTTTGCTAAATGGAATGTGACAGTGATCTGAAACAGGGCTATACTACAGAAAATAATTAGTTGAGAAGTAACTTGATAATTTTACCACTGTGAAGAATGAATGGAAATCAACCTTCACTTTAATTATTTGCAAAGGAGAAGTATAATTACCTGCACAAGATACCAATCAGAGAAAATGATAATACATTCCTCTCTTATCTAGTAGATAGCAAACTAGCTTGCTTAATCTGTTCACCTCTGGTGTATCAAAGATAGCAAATTAGTTACTGCCGAGCTATCTGCATTCTAAGGTTACCTGAATCATTTTATTCAGTCCTTGAGATAAATGCTTATGTATTGAAATTTTGAAAAATAAAATTACCAGCCACTATTTGAATATTTCAAAGTTAAAGGAGAAAGTCACAATGGCTTTGTGCAGCTCCAGAATATCAAAAACTGTGCAGATGTAGATGCCCCAGAGGTAAAAGGTGATCAAGAAATGAAGATGTTACCCTTGACTAATTTGTCACAATATTCCTGTTTCCCAAACAGGGTTGTCAGGGGTGGTTCTTGAGAGTCCTTGTCAAGATTATTGATGCTCTCCCAGCTCCTGCAGGAGCAAAGTCAGGGCAGTGCTCTTGCAAGTGCAGCTGTGTACCCTGAAAACCTCGAGGATGGTGGCAGACACCAAAAGCCCCTTCCCAGATCAGAGCCAATACTTAAATTAAGTGGAGGAAATTCAGTGCTTCTTAGTGTTCCCCGTGGCTGGCTCAGGGGGACAAAGAGGTTTCTTTCTGTTGTGCTGAGGAAGACAGACACAACTTAAGGGGGATTTTCCCAAGTTTCCCCTTGGGTATATATACCATGGAAATGAGCAAAAGCCTCTGAGATTTTGGTGTGAAGCCTGGTAGTCCCAGGTAAGGAGTTGCAGTGCCCAGGCGAGTTTCTGCCAGCCTGGGAGCAGGCTCTGCACTGAACTCTTGCACAGGCAGCAATGTTTGGCTAATGAAGCTCTGCAGCAGCTGAAGGCACCTCACTCCTGTCTCCATTAAAGCACTAAAGAGCAAATCAATGAAGTGAACCAGGAGATCATATAGTTCTATTATGGCAGCAGTCAGAGAACATCACAAGGTCAGGAAATATTAGGAAGGAGGATTGAGGCACTCCCTGTGTAATGAATCTTCTGCAATCAGATCTGTAGAGATCTGCTAGGTGCAACAGAGCTCTGAGTGCGAGGAACACCCTTCCATGGTAATCACTGAAACAGGGCAGGTGTGTAACTCACTGAAAATCCTGTGTTCATTGGCATGAAAGTCTGTTTAACCCTTGGGGAGGAGTTTCCACAGTCTGTGTTTGCCTTTGGTTTAGTTGTTGAGAGGTCTGGTCCATGTGCTAGTGACACCCTGTGGGTCACCAGAGATGCAGTGGTGCTGTCAAGGTAGAGATTCAGCTTGGGGCTTTGGAGAGGAAATACCAGAAAATAAATTCTTCATTGAGCCTGTTTTCCTTTTAGTCACATCAGTTTGTTTGTGGCAGTAAAATACTCTGTCTCTTCAGAGTGCCAGTCTGAAGGGGAGAAACACATTGGATACATCCTTTGCATCACCTCCAGCGTGGCAGAGCTGCACTGGAGGTGTCCTTGGCCCCCTGCATGCCCATCCAGCAGGGCTCTCTGTATTGCATCTTGGGTTTGTCAGAGGTGTTTAAAAGTAAGGGGAATTTCTTCATCTGCCTCTCTACATCTCTAAATTCACTTTGGGTGTTTTGCCTTGTAAAAGTCATTCTTGCTTTCTGAAAATGGAATGAAATATTGTGCATTATACATTAATCCTAGAACTAAAGAGTCAAAGAAAATAATCAATTTAATTTCTTTTTATTGCCTGTGTAATTAGTGATATGTCATAAAAGTTCAGATTGCATCTGGAGTTAATTCCTCGAACCTCATCTTAAATTTTCTCATCAACATTAAATTAATCCTACATATCCTTTACATTCCCTCATCTACAACTTCCACTAACATTTCACCATGAACTTCTCTTCTGGATCTCCTCAGGCTTACCTCAGTGGCAATTAAGAATTGCTGTGCTCAGTCCATGCTGAGGGGACCAGACTGCCCATGAACCTTCTCTTTTGAGAGTTCTGTGCTTGATATTTGTAGAGCCAGAGATTATAAACTGCTGTGCAATGTGTGAATATTAGTTTACTTTTTTTCCTTGTTTTAGATACCTGGTGCTTTCCCATCTCATACTTCTGTCCATGGAGTACCATCAGTCTGCTGGATCTCAGGGCTTTGGGAACTGCAGTGATTTTTCTCCTGAGTCACTGATAGCTTCAGTTCTTTACTCTGTGCTCTCTTACACAGTCTGAGGGGTTAAAATGAAAGAGGGGGTAAAAACAAAGTGGAAGGAACCAGGAAAGAAAAGTACTATCCAAAGCAGAATGAAGGTGGGTGTGCGTCTTTCTGAGCTTTGTCTGTCACTGAAAATAAAACCTTGGATTTATTTTATGAGGAATAAATGGGGCTGATAAGAAGAGAGGTGAAATAATAAGTGAAAAAAAACTGGGGAGAATTAGAGAAATAGAAGTGGATAGTGTGAGGAGTAAGTGACTTAAATTTTAGCAAGGGGAATTTAAAACAAACATTAAGAAAACGTTCCTTCTGGTGACAGCAGCTCTGAAGGTTATGGATTTATGCTCACTGCAAATTTTTAAAAGCAACACAGATAAACATCTGTCAGGAATGTCTTGGGTGTGTTTATTCCTGCTTTAGGCAGTGATACAGACTGTGTGATTTCTCTGCATCTGCTTTCTGTGATTTATTAAGCAGGGAAGTAAATGAGAGGGGAGGCCAGGGGTGAAGAACAAGAAGGGTTTGGAAGGCACAGTGAGAACAATTTGTTGGGTGGCTGTGGTGGCACGAGGACTGTTCAAAGCCAGACCCAGCAGCAAATGAGACCATGACAGAGAATCCAGCATCAGTTCAGAGCCCCAGCCTCAGAACCTTGGAGGGATATCATGGAGAGGCTGTGGTGCTTCTCTAAGCTCTTCTTCCCCAAGTTTTTGCTTCTGGTTACTAACAGCCAACTTTGTGCAACTTTGTGCCATTTCCTTCTTGTCTCTTAGACAGTAAAATCTGTCTCATCCTCTGTGCTCTTATCTTAGCACTGAAGTGAGCTTACACAGCTGCTTTCAGCTCTCTATTCACAGGAGCAAGTTTTAGAACATCCTTTCATTATCCAGTTCTGTGGAATATATCACAACTTGTGCTCTTCCCGTCTTTGTTTTGCTCCTCTGCCAAACAAAGAGTTTTTCCTCAGACCCTTTTCTTATCATCATCCCTACAAAAGCAGAGTCAACATATCACTGTATTTACAGAGAGGCTTTCATTTGGATGATGCAAAAGATGAGTGTGTGCACGTGTCCCTGGATGCATGGAAGAGCTGCTTGTTTGGGGGAGAGGTGAGCAGGCAATTAACCCATTTACATGCACAACTGGTGGTGCTGACTGAACTGAGGAGTGTGTGTTCACAGTTTGGAATGTACACAAATTTAACACAGACTGGAAATTTGGCTTCTGATGCCGTTTTTACATCATTGGTTATGGGGAAAAAATAAAAACAAAATTCAAGCTGTTTGCCAGATTAGATAAACAAACCCTTGGGCTCTTGCAGTCAGCCTTTAAGACAGGGTGGAAAGCTCTAGAAATTGCAGTAGATAATGGGTTTGTGTGCAATTTCTCATTTCAGTGAATCACAGATGATAGTGGGACTTCTTATCACCACACTTATCTGCTGCGAATACAAATGTATTAAGATGAGTTACTGTGTAATTACGATTGCTCCAGACAGATTTATTATGAAGTTACCAGATTGTTACCCCCAAAAAAGCCTGTCTTATTTCATGATAATTATGCAAACTGGTGTCATTTTTGTGCACAAGTTCTTAACTGATAATAAAGCAGGCGCTCTGCCAGTTTAAATAAGCAGTAGAAATTAGTTACTTTTAAAGAAAAAGGAGATGGGAGACACATGATTGATGCTCTACAAAATGTTTACCTGCAGAACACATAGGTGAACATTTTAGAGGATGATTTTCAAGTACAGGAAAATGGCACAAAGATACACAACATACAAATACAAAACCTAGTGAAGTACTTCAGACTTCAGGAGGAGATTGCACTTATATAGTGTTCTAAAGTTTTCACTTTTAAACACTCTTATTAATTTATCTCAGTGTTTTACATGGGGAATAGTGAGGGTTATAGCTCAATGTAGTTATTGGTGCAGTATTTTCTATAAACTAAACTAGGATTTATTTAGCCATCCCTACTGGATTCCCGTTTCATGACAACAGCTAAATTAAAGCTTCATGAGCGGAAGGGCAGCGTTTCTAAATCAAACTCAGTGTCTGGCTCCATGGAAATTCATCACCAGTTTGTCAAGAGAAATAACCAGTCCAAAACTTTACCAGAAATTTGGAGTGAATCTGTGGATTCTGGAAGAGATTTGTCACTTTCTCTCCTGTCAAGCTGCATTTTCACGTTCTTCTGCTGCCAGCTTCAGCTCTCATATAGTGTTGAAGCACCATTGCAAAGTTTGTCTTGACAGCTGGACTAACCTGACCAGATGTGGGTAATATTGGGAAACTTGTGCTAAACCTGGACTAAAAGGATTTTCCCCCAAGTTTTGAAAATCAGGGGAATTAGACAATAGTTGAGATGATGGTCTGAGTAGGACACCCTTTTTTTTTTGGTGATTATCTGCATGCTCCCTTCCAGACTTTGGGACTCTGCCAATTACTGTTTAAATCTGTATTCATGTCCTTTTATAAAAGTTAACATCTGGTGCTGATACTGACTTTTCCAATGACTTTCAGTGTAACACAGCTTTCAAAATCTCATCACTTTTCAAGATAATATAAATAATTAACCTAAGAATTCATTGAAAGTAAGCAAGGACACAACATGCCAAAAAGTTGTTTGAACACTGACAGAATAGATATTGAAGAAAGAAAACATTAAAAAAAAAACAGCAAGGCACCATTGCCATCTGTCAGGTCAGCTCAAGCTGAAGGCACTGGAATTAGCCAGAGAATAGTGGCAGATATGTGCCCCATCTTCCAGGAACTCCTCCTGGCCTCACTGAGGAGCTGCCATGTGTGTTCATCCCCACTGCTGGTGACAATGTGACAAGTGACACCAGGACTTTGCCACACAAAGGCAGTGCCACTTAACAAGGTTAAGGCAGGCAGGAGTGGCCAATATCAGCAGTGCCTGCTTCCCCCCAAATTCAGGCTGTCCATATTGCCGGGAGGCAGTGTGTCCAAAGGCAATACTGCCCAGACTCTGTGTTCTGCAAGAAGGGTTTGTCAGATGTGTCCCTCGCCTGTTTAGGTGCAAATCCACAATTGTCTTGCTTATTATTTGTGGCATGTGAGTCGAGTGTTTTCCTATATTTTGAAAGCAAAGTTTTCAGGCCACTTGGACTGAGTGATATTACCCCAAAGTGTGCACGAGCAGAGCTCCCTGCAGGGCCCTGGTTCAGCTCCCAGGGATGTCACTGCCGCGGGCAGGGAGGGCACCTCCGAGGTCACCTGTTGCCACCTAGAACACAGCACGTTTTAGCAATCAAAACCACATCTCGAGGAGAAAAAAAAAAGGCAAAAAAAAGTCATAATTCATAATTTAGAGAGTGCCTAAATAATTGATTCCTGGCTGGGGCAGTGAGGAGCGTGGCTGTCCCGTGTGGCGGCAGAGCCGTCTCGGGGCGGCTCTGCTGCTGTGTGCATCACATGCAGCCCCTTGCTTTGGGCCAGGCAAAGCCAGCACACCTCCCTGCACACTTTTGTCACTTGCAGTATTTGCCACAGTTTTTCTCCCCGATAACTAATCCCACATGCTCTTTGCTGCTTTTTAGGCAAGTCATGCTGGGATTTTCACTGCCATGATGAAAGGGAGCTGCTGGAAAACAAAGTGGAGTTGTCCGTGGGGGAAAGATATTTTCTGCGTTGTATTTTCTGATGCATTTTAAGTTGGGAGTCTAAACTCTTTTAATTTCTTGGAGAAAAAGTTGCATATTTATTTACATTGTTATGGAATTAAAATATATATATTTGGAAGTAAACATCAGCCAGCTCAACAAATAAGGCAGGTTATTTTGATTACAATGGAATTCTGTTATTTATTGTCACATCTGCCTATATACTGAAATCTTTACCAACTGGACATGCCCAGCTGCATAAACCACCCTCTAAATATGATTCTGGGGACTTGAGTAGCTGCCTGTGTGCCTGTGTTTCTCCCAAGAAACACAGCAGGCTTGAAAGGAGGCTGCTCCCATTGTGTTCAGCAGAGTGTTTTGACAGAGAGAGTTCCCACCGTGTACAGAACTTTAAATTGTGTTTTAAATTAAACTAAGCCTTATGTTGGTGGCAAGGAGACCATGTTGCTGAAAAGAGATATCATTTGTGACAAAAGCATTACAGACATTGAATGTCAGACACTGTAAAGCAGTTTCCCTTCTGCTTTAATTGAGAGCTTTCTCAAACAGCTGAACCTCAAAGCAAACCACAGTGATTCCCATTTTTCCACAAACTGTTGAGATGCTTTAAACTTTATTTAAAAAAAAAAAAAAGAAAAAAAGCCTAAACTGGGAGGGGTTTTGAGGATCCCAATTTAAATTATTTTTCTAGGCTGTGATAAAATAGTTACCCAGAAGAGCAGTGGGAATGAATAATGAGTCAAAGGCATTTTAGCTACCATTGTAACCATAGCTGTATCTGTGCTGGGTCTTTTAAAATACCGATTTAAAGAAGGTGAAGGAAATTTACCACTCTCCCCCCACCCCCCTCATTCCATTGCTTTTAAGATCTAAATTCCCCTTTTCCATTGCGTGCACATGCATTTTTTTAGCTTGAGTGATCACCTGGCATCCAGAGATCAATGGGAAGTGTTACACAACCATGTCATTACACATATTTCAACAAGCAGATGTTAGTAAGAAGAGTTCTCTGACCAGTTTTTGAAGCTGTTGTCAAAATGTGGCTTAAACATCAGAAGAACATTCTGCAAATTTACATAACCTCAACAAAGCTTGAAAAATTAATTTATGGTGAGCATCACTCGGCACTCATTTTCAGGAGAGAAAAAAACCCAAAAACAAAACCAAAAACCCACCCAACTCTTTGAATGTCCTTTTCAGTTGAGCTTGTATTTATAAAACTGCAAAGATAATGACGAAGCAGATTAAAATTAACAGCAACTGCATCTGTGGAAGGGCTGCTTGGGAAGAATACACTCCAGAAGTCAGAGTGAATTAGAAGCAGGGGAAATGCTGCAGCCCAGGCCTGGAGTGGGACGTGATGGTGTCACCTTGGGATGGGAGCTGGCAAGGAGCATTGCTGCTGATCTTTGCAGTGGGCACTGACTCTTTGTGGGTTTTGTGGTGCAAATTTCAAGGCCTCACTCTCAGAATTGCTTTCTCTCTGTTTTCTTCTTCCTCCTTCACCTGCTCTCCTTTCAGAGTGTCTCAGTGCAAGAAACAGAAACACCTGGTTGGAAAACGTCAAAGCTGGGTGTTAAATTCAAAGTGGTGCTGAACAGCAGAGCCCACTCTGCTCTAGAGTAGCATTGTGTTTTCAGTGGGGTTTAAAAGCCTGGAAAGGAGTGTGATTCGGGCTGGTTTTTCCATGGTGAAAGGGATTTCATAAGCTCTGAATCAAACTGGTGAAATCCTTATGATGCCTTCTGAGCCTTTTTCCATTTTTAATCTAAATCTCAGAAGAACTCATGTTTTGATTTTGAAGTTTTAAGGCCAGAAGGGGTTAAACCATCTAATCTGACCTCAACAGCACAGCTATTTATTTGGTTGCTGTGCAAACCCAATCAAATGTGCACGATTTGAACTTGCATTTCAAAAAGACACCAAAGCGAGGTTCAGAAGGTGCAGAGGTCAGGTTTGTGCCTTAGATAGCAACCCAGAGGGACAGAGAAATGTGTTTGAATTCTGCATCTTCCTCCCTTCTCTCCTGGAAATGCAAAGGAGTTCAATTTGTACATTCTGTGTTAGCCTCTTTGCCTCGAACACAGGAAGACAGGAAAATTAGAATTTCTTTCCAGTGCAGTAGAAGAAACATTTTGATGTGTTCCAAATGCTAAAATGTCAGGGATAAAAGGGCTTGCTTTGTTTTTAATCCAGGAGAGAGAGAGTTAGAAAACTTAATATTAGCAGAACTACTTCCGTGGATTTTTAAGCACTTCAATAAATGTGTTCTTGATTGGATGTAAACTTCCCCCTGTAGTGTTTGCAACCCAGGAGAATATTAAAGTAAAAAATCTCTCTAAAAAGTTAGACGACTGTAAGTGATTCTACATACATTTCAGTCTTCAGGGTCCTCATTTTTCTGATTCATATTAATTTTATTCCATATTTATAGCTTAAGTGAGAAGAGAATAAAATTCAAGAGGTCCATAACCATGTATAAATAATTACTGTTTATGAATATTACCGCACAAATTATAAAGAGGATGGCAAATCAAGAGAGATGAAGTGAAAAACTCTCCTGGAGGATGTCTAGGTATTTAGGTCACAGGGGTGTTTCAGAAGGGCTCAGAAGCAGAGGCAGCTCTGTGGGGTTTGGTTCTCAGTGTGCAGTTGGGCCTTGCAGGGCTCGTTGTGCCGTGGAATTTCAAGCCTTTGGCTGCAGAATTTGTGTGAGTGCCCTGCTGAAACCTCAACTCCCCTCCTCCTCACTGCAGAGAGCACACTGGGACTTGGGTACCTCCTAAATTCAATGGAAAACCTTGTTTCAGTCTCCAAGCTGCAAGGAAGTGGTGGAGCTGAGAGGAGAGCAAAGGAAGTTTGTGTTCTGTGCCCGTTCTCCAGAGCAATGTAGGAACCTGTGCCAGTTTTCACCCCAAATGGATGCTGCTCATTTCCTTCAGATGTGATAGTTACTTTTTGGAGGGATTTCCTGTAATGAAAGAATTCTCCAAGGGTTTCCACACATCAGGGCTAATGTTTGATTTTTTAATTTTTTAATTTTTTTTTTAACTTGGAAGGCTCCATGGCACATTTATTTACATATACATTAAATTCAGAATGCTGAATGCTATCTCAAATACTTTTGTCATTCCAGAAATTCTCATGTTCACAACCTGCTTTAACTCAGTTTAGTGCTGATGAGCTGAGGTACCAAATGAAATGGACTGTGGCACTCTGAGCCCTAATTTCTCTGAGCAGGGCACAGCACTGTGAGCCAAGAGCCCAGAAACAGAAGATCCTCAGGAATAGATTGCTTCTTTCTTGGAAATTGGGATTTTTATGGAAGTGCTTGGAACATCTCCTTCCACCATCTGCTGACCCCAGGGCACAGGCAGAGAGGAAGGGGAGGAGTGAGGGCACTGATTCTCCACATTTAACACCATTCCAAAGGCAGGCATACCCTGGGAAAAGAGGTTTTATGCTGTAGTTGGTTGGTATGGAAAGGTTTTACCTCCAAGTTTGTGTGCTCACAGTTATTATCACATGGCACTGCCAAATGGCTGCCTGGCACACATGGAGAAAACACTCCTCAAATATTAACAAGTTTAAAATGTATTTAATACAGCAAAGACCAGTAAAGTTTGAAAATGGATGTATAAATATTTATGAAATTACAACACAAATAAATATTACAAAAGCTCATCTGATTAAGACAAGAGCTATGACAATTCTTGTGAATTTTTAATATTAAAATAAGCATTACATTAATGAGTCTTCATTATATCGTTAAACATTTTACTTTGTTTTCTGTAGAGAATTTTATTTTTACTTGACATACTTTTTTAAGTGTCTAATGGGCTCTTATGACATTTGTAAATGAGTCAAAACATAAGGAATATAAGAATTAATTCTTTACATTCATCACTAATTCAGACTAATTTATCATAAGGGAAATAATAGGGGAGTAGTCCTTTTTTTATTTTTTTTTAAATTTACATATAAGTAGGTCTAAATCACAAAATTAGGATACAGATTTTAAATAATACTCCAGAGTCCAAACTAACTGATGAGGGTTTCACTATAATTTGTTATGGCATAGTGAGGACTTGGATTTTTTTTCTTGGTTTTTTTTTAACA
>VZRX01003341.1:77759-98340 GCA_013398075.1 Notiomystis cincta | reverse complement strand
AAAAAAAAAAAAAAACAAAAAAAACCACACACACACAAAAAACCAGAAAAATTCAAACAGTCCAGTGATGCTGGAAACTGAAGACTGCTCGGAGGTACTACTTCAGAGGCTTGGGAGGAGGCAGCAAGGACCATGCACTCGGAGCCAGCTGTTGTGAGCCTTAGAGCTGCCTTGTCCGTGTCACAGCCGGGTTAGCCCGTGTCACAGCCGGGTTAGCCCGTGTCACAGCCGGGGTTTGTCCGTGTCACAGCCGGGGTTAGCCCGTGTCACAGCCGGGTTAGCCCGTGTCACAGCCGGGTTAGCCCGTGGTGCTGTCGCCCAGCGCCCGGGCAGGGTGTCACCCGCGAGTTCCCCCTGCCACCCACCCAGCAGCTCTGGGCACACGAGACCGGGGCTCGGCGATCCTTGGTTCTTACCGAGAGTGCCGGGCTGGCTTTGGGGTCGGGAGTGTTCGAGGAGGGTTTGCCCCGCGCAGCCCCTGCCCTGGGGCCCCGGCCCGGCTCCCTCCGTGCTTGTCCTTGTAGCTGCCCTGCAGAGCTGCGGGTCAGCCTCCCACAGCGGTGTGCGGCCGTGGGATGGAGCCGGGAGCGGCTGTGAGCAGCTATTTCTGTAATCCAGCACAAATGGAGCTCGGCATTCTCTGGGCTGCTCTGGCCCGGCTGAAAGGAATAAGCTCCTGGTGCTGCCTCGCACAGTTCTAGGGGCTGTTCAGTCCTCGACAAACTGCATCAGGGGGGTGCTGGATAGATAGCATGGCCCCTCCCTGGTTAAAATTGATCTTCTGCCATCTCCTGCTCGTGTGGGCCAGGCAAAAAGGGCATCCTTCACAAGCAACGCTTGCTGTAACACAAAGTGCCTCTCCAGTGTCCTTCTCCTGCAGCTCTGTCCCGCTCTGTCCCCAGCTGGGAAAGGTTCAGTCATGCTGAGCCCCAGGAAACTGCCTGGGGGCTTCTGGCCCTTGCACTCACAGAAAGAGGGCAGCTCAGGGGAGCAGCATTTTTAATCCTTCTCCATTTAATAGGTGGAGCTCATGTGGAGTTTCCATGCATGACATTAAACCAAATTCTTACTAGGGAGAGGCTGGGCAGCCCAGTGCAGGTGGTCCTACCTTCTTAAAAACATAATGTGCTCCAGCGCAGTTGCTTTGACTGTTTGGGGTATTGCTCACCGTTTTTTTATTCCCCAGGCCATGTCTTCTGTGAGGGAGTTTACAGCACAGTGCTCCCATTCTGTGGCTCCCTCAGTGCAGCCTGCAGTCATTTACTGGATTAAGCAATATCTTTGAAAAGCCAGGCTTGCCCCAGTGCACAGCTCCCCACCAGTGCCTGCACAGGAGCTGTTCGAGGGGGTGCTGCTCCTCCAGCAAACCAAGGCCATCAGCTCTGTGCATTTGTCTCCAGCCTAACTCTGTGTTCAGGCTTCTCCTGCCATTAGATTTATGCACCCAAGTAAGCAAAGCAAACACTGATGCTCTCTGTGCGTGGAATAACAAACGCATTTCTTCGCAAACATTTGAATTTCTGTCAAACATTTTAGCACATTTACTTTCTGCTTTGCCCTCCCTCTTTGTGCATTTTTTAAGCAAATTAGCTCAGAAGAAAAAAGTAGTTTACAGATCAAAAGGAAATGTTGAATTATACACTTTCTTATTCTCTCTCTCCGAAGACTGGTAAATGCCTCTTCTCAAATGGAAACTTGAATGCTGCCACATTTTTCACACTTCTCCACTGATCCAGTTCCAATGTGATTATCTTACACTGCTCGTGCAGGAAGCAGTTTTACAAGGGAGGCAAGGAGCAGAAATCTCCCTAGTCCATGGAAGAGATGAGTTTCTTTAGGAAGCTGGCTGACCAGTCCAACCTCAAGATTCACATTGGTTATAGCCTCAATTGCCTTTTCTTTACTCTTCCTACCTTGTGGAAACATCAGAGGCCTCTGCTGAATATTGATTTTTGTGCTGTGTCAAGTCTGACTGGAGCTGAACGCTGGAACAGGCTAAAGCTGTGTCAAAAGCAGAGCCATCCCCCCAGCCCTTGCTTTGCCCTCAGATCAATTTCCATGGGGTTTCCAATAGAACAAACCAAACAAAAACCCTACCAGGCTTTGGAGGTGCAGAGTTATTGGCTACTCCAGATTTCTCCTTCAGTTCTGTTCCTTATTAAAAATCTTTCTCTTTGGCATCATGGTGTGTGACAAAGGCCTGACAAGGAGGAGCCCTGCTGTGCTTTTCTCTTCTTTCTCAAGCTTTTCCCAGCCTGACCTCACCCTGTGTCTGGCCCAGCTCAGAAACCTTTGGGGCCCCGGGTGGGTGTTGTGTTGAGATTGGTAAATCCTAAAGTTCAGGCCAAACATCCAACAGCACTGGGCTGTGAACTGGGGGAGGGAAGAGGGATGAGGAGAGGGAAAGTCGTATTTGCTTTCCTTGTACATCGTTATTTTTTTGATTTCCAGATCTTCCTGTGAACGAGAAGTGATTCACCTTGGTTTGAATGACATTAGGGGACATCAGGTGGTTTCCAGCATTCAGACCACCTCGTTTCTTACCTTCTGCTGGCATTGCTCTTTCTCAAACTCTGAGGAGGTTTGGCTTTTTAGGACAATTACTTTACTTCCTGGAGAACAAGGCCAGTACAAGGCATGTTGTTGTTTGTGAAGCTTTTTAAGGCCTCCTAAGAAAGGACAATATGTTATTTTGTCTAAGCATGGTGGAACAAGGTTTCCTAATATGTTACTACTCCAAAACAGAACCATGACCCTAAAGAAGTTAGTAAATTTTGGGGATAATTTCCATGTCAAATAATGTCAGTGCCTGAGCCCCAGAAGCTCCTATAAAAATTAGAAAAAGTTATGTTAAATATTTTATTTGGAAATAAATCAGAGGTCAGAAGAAGGCAAGGCAAAGACTGAATACATTCACAGATTCTGTTACACTGCCCTTAGTGTAACTTCTGAAGCTTATTTGAAATAATTGGGTCTGCTGGAAACCTTCCAAAATATTTCAAGGGGCCAACAGAAGAATTGGCTATGCTGTATCTAAACTTTAGTTACAGAGTCTTAATTCTTAGATGTCTAAGTCTTCTAAAAAAAAAAAAAGAAATAAAAGAAAGGAAAAGATTTTCTTAGAACTCTTCACTTGGTCTTATTAAAATAGCACTTCTCTGTAGAGACGAGTTAATCATGATTGCCAGACTAAAGATTCTGTTAAACATAAAAGCTGTCACAGCCCTTGTAGTGAACTGCAGCTTAGAGAGAAAAAAGACTGAGATGATGCTGTTAGAGGAAAGGTTGTTCATATTGTACAGACACCCGTCATAATTTGTGCTAATGATAAACAAATATGCAGCAGAATGAGAGAAGGATCAGCAAAAGGCAAAAGAGTTCCTAACACGCTGCGCCTCGGTCCAAATGCACCCGGGCAGGGAATCTGTGCCGTCTCTAGAGCGATGCCAGACATGTTGAGAGGTAGAAAAGCCAGATTTGTTGCTGAGCTGGTATCGTGATTAATCTGCCTTATCTCTGAGCAGCTCTCCTCGACGGCAATGTCTTCTTCAAGACCGAGCGCCCCCAGGACACGCAGCTGTGGGTGACACGGGGGCGATTGTCCCGTCCCGCAAAGCACAGGCAGGAGCACTCGGCACCTCGTTACCCACGCGACTTCCCCGAGGCACAGCAGCTGCCTTGCGAGCTGCAGGCTTCTGGTTTTGTTGTGCTCGCCCTTCTGAAGTCAGGCAGCCTCACCTGGAGCTGCCTGGAGCGGGAGATCGCCCCGGCCACGGCGGATGGCGCTTCAGCAGCTCCCTTTTAATGGGCTGCCATTACATCCTTACTTTGCTTCCACTACTTGATAGCTCCAAGAATTCTTAGTAACCTTGACACTTCTTCAGAAATCTCCTTGTCTGAGCCAAGGAGCCTGGAGAGACATTAGGGGCGAGAAAAGGCTTTGACTGACTGGTCTGGCTTTCTCAAATATTATGGAAAGTGTTATCATGAAGAGGCATTGCTGTGAGCCAAGTGGAACTACATTTTATATTGTACAGAAGGAAAGCTACATCAGAATACATCTGAGGGCTGATCAGTAAGAGCAGTCATTTTACAGGGTTAGTATTTCCAGTTAATTTTATATTCAGGTTTGAGAAGTGCTGCACTTCTTGCAAAAGGAATTGTATAAGAGCAGTTTTTAAAACTACAAAAGAAAGGTGGAAAAGGCAAATTGCACTAATCCAAGTTTGAAGAGCCCTTCTTGTGATCTTTAGGGATTGAGTCCCAAAGAAAAGATCAGCTTGTGACTGAGTTCTGAAACGGGGTTTTCTCAAGTGTCTGCTCAGAGCTGCAGAACGAATCCCTCCAGAGAGGCCTGGGAATGTGCCAGGCAGAGGGACTTGCCCCTCGCAGGCTGAGGCTTCCAGAGAGCTCCAGGTGCTGCTGCAGCGAGGGCAGGGCAGCAAATTCAGACTGTGCAGGGAAGGAGGGCTGAGACAACCCCACGGGGAGAGCACTGAGCCTGCCGGGTCACTCAGCTCTGGGCTGCCACAGCAGAAGGTCCCTCAAAAGCTGGGCTGGCAGAAACCAGGCGACAAACAATCTGTGTGGAGGGGAAAAGGAGACAAATCTGTGGCAAAGGCCACTCACCATCACTCAGTAAACAACAAGGGACAAATCAGTATGGGAAGGGAAGGTGTTCCATTCTGCTGCACAGTGAGGGTACTTTCCAAGAAGCTGCCCCACCGTCCCTCGCACCACTGCAGGGTTGGTGTCACCACGGGAATCTCCTTTGGTGTGCCCCAGCAAGGTGAGTGCTCCAAGTGTGCTTGACCCACACTTCCACTGGTGCTGTCACACAGGGTTTGCACAGCACCATTACTGTACAAACCCTCTGCCCTGAAGGGTGGGACTCTGCCCTTTGGGAGAGGAAATGTTTAATCAAGAGAAGGAGGGTGGCTGTAAGATCTTGACTTAATGTGAATATCAGGGCTTGAGACTTTGGTGGATGGAAGAGGAGAATTTCTCTCATCTCGAGGCATGTGCACAACTGTGCTGCAATTCACCATTGCTGGCTATTAAAGCAGGAATGACATAGTCAAAGGCAAGCTGCTGTAGCTAAGAAGAGACTTTTCATGTTTGTACTGCTTTTCAAGATCCGCTCTATTTCCTTTCCACAGCATGGCTACCGAAGGTGTTCAGACCCACTGAGATAATCACCTCTTCTCTGATTGCCCTCACTAAATGTTGCAGGTTTGTAATTATCATTTAATTTATAATTTAGTTTATAATTTTACTATCATTTTAACAAGAGAAGATGGAGAAGTGTGGCAAAGCCTAACCATGTGTGTGTGCCTGTGCTTGCTCATGTATATGCGTGGAGAGAGATTTTATTCCATTTTCCTGTCATATCCCTAATGTGACACTTCAGAGAAGAACCTGCTGGGTGCCTTCAGCTCCCACAATTTGATTTTTCAGAGGTGGTGGCTCCCTGCAGGTCTGAGTGACTCCAGTGGAACTGTGGCTGCTCAACACCTTTGTAGGGGCTGTCCCCTGCTGTCACTGCTGAAGGTGCTCAGCACCTTGCCACGTCAGGCTTCCTCCAGCACATTTCCAGTCAGACCTCGTGGCTGAGGAGTTCCAAAGCTGCCACTGCCATTTTTTCACTGTTTGTCCCAGTCCCACACCACTCAGTGAAATGCAGATTTTCCTGAACATCTTGCAATGGCGATGAATCCTACAGTTATGATAAAAAGTTCAGGAATATCCCCCATCTCCTTTTCTTGTGCCATCATTCAGATGCTCTGTAGGGTAATTCTCTTCTTTACTGTGTCTCTCAAACCCCTTCCATTCCTCATGCAGAATGCTCTTTAAAGTATTATGTCGGTGATCTCCTTACACTGCACATCTGCTCCTCGTCCTGCCTCTCAAATACTTCTTTTAATGCCACATCTCCCTTCCCTGTAATCTCTTCGAGATGCTTATAACGTTTCCTTTCCTTGTCACACCTCTCACATGCTCCATATATTATAACCTGAACACTTCTATGCTCACCTATCCAGAAAGATTGCCGGAGCTCTGAATGACAAAAATGATCTAAAGAAAGAAGGCGCGGTGGAAAAGTAAAGGTTACATCTCTACTGCACTCAGGAAGGATCAGCGTGGGTTTTCAGGTCTACCAGCCAAGCAGGGACTGCAGCTACAGCATCGTTTGTACTTCCAATTTGCCTGGCAAATATCATGAAATTTCGCAGTTCTGGCCATTACAAGAAACCTGCACTGGCAGCATATAAGGAAAGCTAGACATTGATACAATTCGCTGAAAGGATTTTCCTGTCTATCAGACAGAGAATTAAATTACCACTAGGTAGGAAGTTGTATATCTCCATTCAAACTATGGAAATAATTCTCCACAGCTTAATTTGGCAAAACATGTTCTGGAGGACAAATTCCTCTGCAATCTCTCTGAAATCAGGGAGACCTTGCTGAGTTAAAACCAGCCCCACTCTGAATTAAGCACTTCTGCAAATTACTCAAGTAAGCCTCTTTCTCAAAGAGCAACTCAAGGCTTGTTTGTGCCACCACTGAGATAGGAACTGGATCTTCCTGCAGCTCCCAGAGCTTCCTCCCAGTGTTTTGCTGTGGTTTTGGACATCTTGCCATCACACGTGGTTAAAGCCAACAGGGAGGCATGGCAGCTGCAGGGGTGTGCTGGTGTGTCTCAGTCAAGCACAGGAAAGGAAGATATTTTCGATTTGTATCCAGGGATACTGCAGCAGGGAGCTGGTTTTATTTCATGCCTGTAGTCTCTCCAGTTGCACAGGAATTGGAGGTCAGAGACAGCACAAATTCATGATTATTCAGTGATAGTGTGTGGTGAACACTCTTCCTTTGGCTGGGAACCTGCTGTTCCTAACTCCAGACTCAATGCACATCCAGGCTTAGCAGGAGAGCGATGGAAGGCTCAGATTGTACCAGCAGGTACCAGGTTCTGGTGGGTATGGGATGAATTTAATAGTCCCTGAGGGGCTCTGTTCTCACCAGATAGACAGACAGACAGACATGTACATCACCTCTGAGATGGGGTACCCAGAACCTGGTCAGACCAACAGCTGCCTCCTCTCTTTCCATTCCCAGCCAGTGCTTCTGCCCCTCTGCATTGCTCTCCCTTGCAGTACCAGGGGAAGGTTTGATCATTCTTTAGCACCCTCAGAATGGACAGAATGGACATTTCTGCCCACTACAGCAGCAGGGGATGGCCCCAAGGCCTGTCCTGTCCCTGGCTGTGGACAGGAGTGGTGCTGCTGCACTAGGCCCCCCCTCCCACAGCTGCAAACACGCTGCTTGCAGCTTGCTCAGGCTTCATCAGGGGTTATAGGCAAACTAAATCAGAAAATAATTAAACTAACAATAATTCCATGTACCTGTGGCTCAAAACTTTAGTCGAGCCAATACCCTCTTCTCTGAGAGACTGTCAAATTGAAATTTTTATGTTCATTAGGAATTTTGCTGTTACTCTTGCTAAGCAGTGTGATACCATCTTCACTTGCTCTGAGGCTGACACCTTCAGTCCTGGCTCTCCCTCATATCTCAAGTTTTACTTTTTTGCTTGTCCAGTGGTGATTCTGTTTTACTGTTCCTTCATCCATCACCCACCAATGGACAGGAGTATGCTCCCTATCCACTCTGCTTCTTCCATCAGCATGTTGTGCTGCATCTGCTTTGAAGTGATAATGCAGGAGTTGTGTAATCAGAGCCTGATTATCCTTTTGCATGGAGGTAGAACCGTTTGGATGGGCTCTAATCTCATTAACACTACTTCCCTCGTTTCCATCCCACTGATGACATCTGCAACTCCATCAGTGTGATTAACACCCTGGTCTGGCTTTTGGCAGGTTTAGTCCTGGTTTATGCCTGTCTGGGATGAGAACCAGGTTATCTGACTTTCCCCAGCTTAGGAATTTGATCCCTCTAGATAGGCCTTGAGGGGGGTTTGTTTCTGTTTTGAGTTCTCCATTCCTTCTTATTATGTGGCCAATGAAAATGGTGGTTTTCACATAAATGGATAATTTAATTACTGTCATGCCAGTGTAAGATTGCTTGTTACAGAGCTTCCCTTCAAAGCCTGAAGTTACAAATCAGTTAAGGAAGTGGTGTCACAGAGGTGGATATGCTTGGGTTTTGTAAATATTTTTATCTGTGTCTATATATTGAGCCATGCTAGGAAGTGACTTGGAAAGTACTGATTTTATGAGTGACAGATAATCTACTGTGGTGAATGTACTGCGATTTAGTTCCTCAGCAGGCTTGTTACCAGGACTTTGCAAATTCCTCTCCTGAAGAATTTGACATTCACTGTTATTAAGTCAAAAAAGCAGCACTTGCTCCAGATTGCAGAGCTGACATCACACTTATATTCCTCTGCTGAAACTTTATTCTTGGTTATCCTGGAACTCCTGCTTCAGGTAGACCTCTTTCTCTTTTTAATTTCAATTTTAATTTCACTGTGTTTTTGTGGAGATTGTGCTCTGCAGTGGTATCTTACCCCAGCATGCACAATGGATCAGGTCTTTGCAGTAAAAAATATGTTTGAAATGAACAGTAATTTTCAGCGAGTGTCAATCTTACTGTGAACTACAGGAAGAATAGCTTGCTTTATTTTTCTCCAGGAAGTTATTATCTGAAAATGGAAAGTTAATTTGTTTCTGGAGCCCACCTAGGATTCTTTTGTCATAGTGCATCCAGACTGTAAGCTTGGTAGGCAGAGACACCCAGAAGAAACAGAGGGATTGTTTGCACAACCTCCGTGTGCACAGCAGAAAATCAGGCTGTGAATGACACTGCCTGGGCAGGAAAGAAGTCAGGCTGAAAAGAAATCTAACAGTCCAGAAGTGTGTGGAGAACAGCTCTTAAAGTCCCTTTTTAAGTATTAGAAAGGTTAGAAGAATTGCTTTTGTGATTTCTGAGCAATGCCACGTGACAGAGGCATTCAGCTTCTGCCCTGCTGACCAAGAATCATCTCCTGCTGCTCGTTAGAAAAGTCACTGCCTTGTATCTGAAAAGCACTTTGTATCTGCAAAGAAAGATTGGGTAAAGGTAATAAAATATTCACCTCCAATCTACTGAGTTGGTGAAAACTGATCTGGTCTCTGGTTATCAGCTGACAAACATAATTGCAGCTTATAAATCAAGTGTGGCCACTTGAGAATTTGGCAGCTCCTCTGGTTTAAGATGTTTGCTAAAGTCGCTAACATTATAGGAATAGAAGAAAAGTTACATAAAAGTCACTGATTTTGCTCTTAAATAAAAATAGCAGCCATCTATAATTGGTTTTCCTTTTCTTCTCCTTGGGAAGAAATGGCATTTAAACGTGGAAGTGGAGCTGGAATGTGGAGCTGGTTACCCCCAGTTCTCTCTTTGGCCAAAGCTGGGGGAGTAAGGAGCACACAGCTTGCACCTCGCCAGGGACAGCAGCAGGGGACAGTGAGAAAGTAGCAGCACCCAGGGGACAGTTTTGGGAATGGGAGACTTGGCAGAGTGGGGAAGGGGGGAGCAGTTACTGTAATTTGTATTATGTTAGAAACAAGAGGCTCCAGCTGAGGCAAGAGCCTTGCTGACCTGGCATTTGGCATTCCACATAAAGGAAGAGCAATCTCGCACCAGAGCATTTATAATCTGAATAGGAATTGAATAGTGAAAATTACCCACTCTGCTCTCTGATTTTTCAGACAGGTAAACAGAAGAAAATTGAATTTAAGTGACTCATCCCGAGTTACATGGGGATTCTGTAGCACAGCTGGGAATAAACCCAGATAATCTTTCTTTCAAAGAGTTGGCAGCATTACCCACCTCATTTTATAGTCAGGTCATTGAACCCAGCCCAGTGCCTCTGCTGGCATTCAGAAATCTGTCTTGAATGCATCCCAGATCTGTCTCTCTTTCCCGATCCAGAAACACTTCCAGAAATCTCTCACAGCTTCTCTCAAATGCAAGCAATTCCTCTTTCTCTGCTCTTTGCAGGAATTACACAACCCCAGTAGATTTTCTGCTCAGGCAGTGTTTTGAACTGCTTGCTTTTCTCCTGTGAAGATGAGAGAAGCCCTTCAGCATTCCTAGGGAGAAATGAATTACTGAAGGGAATAATGTTTCTCATCCACTGTCCCCCACCAGCTCTTCCAGAGAGTTCTGTCACCTAACATAAATGGCTGGAGAACTACATGGAGTTCATAGCAAACTTCAAAATGCATGTCAAGAACAGCTGTTGGTAAAGGAAAGAAGTCACAATCCAAAGGGCACGAGGGGCATGGATGTTTTCCTCTCACCTGTTAGCCCTTGGTCTCTGCTGAGCTTTCAGCAGTACTAAAATGGAATGGAAACTGCTGCTCAGATCTTTCTGTGCTCCCATGTCCGTGTCTGTCACACGGAAAACACTTCCTTTGTTAATGTGCATGGCTGGTAACTCTCAGGTAGCTACATGAAGGAAACAAGGAAAACAATCCCCCTTACACTTTCCATTAGAATGATTGATGCAGCTTGGAGGAGTTAAACCAGGAAAGAAGCAGCAGAGCCTGAGCAGCCCCTGAAAAGCTTCCAGAGAGTTCTGACAAATGCATTTGATTGCGACCTTTTGGCTACAAAAGAAAGGTCTCGTGACCCGCCCGGCTTTCCCCAGTGGGTGTGAGCACCGAGCTTCCCCGAGGTGGGTGAGCTGGCCAGACACCCAAAACACACCAGTGTCCTCCTCCCATTGCCACCTCCCATGGTGGGGAGCAAGCCCAGGTCCACAAAACTTCATGCCAGGGCTGGAGGGGCTGGAGGTGCAGAGCAGAGCAGCAGTGCTCCCTCACCGCTGCTTCAGCAATGCACATGTGGGCTACTGGGCCCAGTAAACCCACCCAGTGCTGTGGTCCCCGGGGGAATTCCCAACCTGCACCTTCACTTTGTGGTGTGCAAGCTGTTGAGTCAGGCCAGAGAAGGAGCCAGAGCAGTTTTATGCAGTTATATTGGTTGCTCAGTATCAAGTTAGTACCAGAAGTATGCCTTTATGATTGGAATCTCTTTGAATTCAAAATGGGATCTGAAATCCTGGCTGGTTTCTGTTATTCCTTGCGCTGCCACGAGGCAGAGATTCCAGAAGCTAGTCCCCAGGGGAGTCCAGGACCCTGTGCCTGTGCACTGTTTCCCTGGACCTGCTGTGATTCCTTCTGTAAATGGAGAGTTTGTGATGAGCTCCTCGGATGGAGGCAGACATCGTGGCCTGTGTCTGTAAGAAACTTAATAGCAAAATTAAGAAATAAATAATCAGTATTCCAATACGGAGTAAATGGACAGTGTGCCACTTTGCAGGGTGAATTTATGGGTCCTGTCTGTACAAATCAAGTATAAATGCAGTCAATTACTGATATACTGGGAATCCGCAAACAGCATCCTAATATGCACAGTTTTTCAGCTCCTGGAAATTGGCTCCAGCCTACTGCATGCTGGAGCTCCACTGAATTTGAGTAATTTTGGTCAATGCAGCTAATCAAGTTTACTTCAGCCCAGGATCTAATCCGCAATAAAGACTGGATTTAGAGCAAAGGCTTTCTCAAAGTGAAGTTCTTGTAGAGTTCGAGGTGATCAAAATTTTCCCTTGCCTGCTTTTTGGTTCCTTAATCCCCAATTAATTTTTAGATCTAAACATACATGCGACTTTTTCAAAGGACTTTCAGAGGATGCTCTGAGTCACTCCAATCAGTTCTGAAGCACAAAATACCTCTTGGTTGACATTCTGAGATCATGAGCTGTGGTTATGTGTATTTCACTGTTCACATGGTAACAGAATCAAAAGAAAATCATAATGAAATACAGTTGTTGGATTCAGAAATGGGTTACAAAATCATTCTTTTGAGCAGTCCTAACAATGGAGAAGAGATGAATTTACATTGGGCCAAATTTATCATTGCTGCAGTGCCAATTAACTCTCTGAAGTCGCACCTTGCAATAACTCAATAATTAGGTAAAATTCTTTCAGTGAGACTTGTGCCACCCCCACCCTCCTTCCAATGCTAACCTGAAAATTATTTGGCTGACAAAAACGAGGACTTGGTATTTTCATTAACTCTTTGTACGCCTTCAATTTTAAAATCATTAAATATTTTGTGTAAATTTGCATTAGCAATTGACGTTGAAGCTGGATTTATCAGAAAAGATGAGCCTCTGATGGCTTAAAACAGAAAAAGCTTCTGTTGGGGATGAGAAGAAAGGGATGAAAACGACTTAATTCTGTATCTCTAAGCTGTCCTTTGTCTTAAAAGGTAAGAAAAGAATTACCATGGAAACATGTTCACTTCTTCTCATAGAAAAAAAAGAATTTGACTTAATTACTATGAACCTGTATCTTATCTTAAAATAATATTCCAGGTCTTTTTCCCAAGCAGTGTATTTATATGTGTCAGAAAGAACCGAGGAAAATGCTATCAGAAAGGAAGTAAGCATTTGTCTCTGTTTAAATCATAGCTCTCACTCTGTAGCAAACATTTTTATTGCTGTTGTGAAATTCACACTTCTCAGGAGGAAAACCTTCTTATAGACTCTGCCGGCTCCTTCCAGCTCCTATACGTGTATGTAAGCAACTGTAGCAAATCTCTTTTAACTGGCAACAAGAAAGAACAGTAATTGCACGCTTTAATTTGAAATTACAAGAATGTTCCTTCCTTTTCTGGAGGGAAACCTCTTCCGCGGGCCACTTCCCAGGCCGAAATGCTGCATTGCCGGGGGAGGAGAGCGCTGGGCTCAGCTCAGGCGCTCGCGAAATATTAGGAATTTATACCGGCAGGGCTTGAGCCCAGCTTGGAGCAGGGTTTGCTCCCCGAGCTGGGTCATGCCCAGAATCGCCCCGGCAATCCCCGGCTCGAGAGGCGCTGCTCCCGTAGCTCCCTGCCCCTGCCTTCCTCCAGCCTGCCCCTCGCTCTGGGCTGGAATTGGATCCTGCAGCTGGGAGAAGGCACGGATTCCTCCTGAGACAGCCAGCGACACCTGGCTGTGCTGCTCACACCAGAGCTTCAGCCCCAAACTGGGCGGGATGGGAGCGCCCGGGGAGTGACGGCCGAACCTGTACCTTCCGCATCTCACACCTCCAGCAGGAGCGCCCCGTGTGTCTCACAGCGCTGCTCAGGCTTTTGGCGATGGAGCTTCAAAATGCTTTCTCAAGGAGCTGGCCCCAGGGAGAGTGGAGCCTGCACGACTGAGCGATGGAGGAACAGGGTGTATCATTATTTATCTATGAAATAATCCTTGTTTTTCACATCACATCTGTGAGGCTTCCAGTCTTCTTCTGCAGATGGACTGGGGGAGTTTGCAGCTCCCTAGAAAAAAGGCCAACGGAGAACCTTCAGCCTAAAGAAATTTAATTTAGTGGAAGAAGAGCATTAAAAACCAACAAAAACAAAGTTTCCATGAAAGGCCACAGGAAATACCTCTCCTGAAATTCTCTATAGTACTTGTAAAGCTGATTGGTTGATATCTTTATGCCCCTGGAAATGTGGGAGATTTAATTGTTTCAAGGCAATTGCTTTTAGAACAATATACATTTGTGGCAATCGTAGATGTGTTCAGCTGCACTAGGACAAGTTAAGTCCTGTTTCCATCGACTTTTTTGGTGCCTTTGCATTATAGCAGCAATCCAGGAGTTTCTCAAAATAAATTAGAATCTACCAACATGCTTAACCTAAGACGATTTAAAGTGTCATTATCTTCTGACTTAGCCTGGCCATGATTTTGCCCCGTGTTTCTCAGGCTGGAGAGACAGGAGGACGTAGAGCAGGGAATATGGGGAAATCGAGTTGTGCACAATAAAATTGTTGTAGAATGGGTCCAAATGCAAACAACTAAAAAGTGAATGTGCCACACAGGGAATGTGCTCCCCTGTGTAATTATCTTTATGCCCCAGGAAGGTTGGTACAGCCCCTTTTACGTCTGGGCATCAAAGCTTTAGAAGCTTCAACTTTCAACATTTTAATGCAACTGCTTTTAATAATGCTCACAACATACAAAGATCAGCTCCAAAACTGTATTTTCTGGTATCTGCTAAGCTGTGTGTCATGAGTTTCTGTAATAACTACCCGGGATTAGGTTAATAGCATTACAGCTGGAAGTGTTACTTGTGGCTTTGTGAGAGACCTGTTTACAATTTACAAGGTTGGAGTGATTAGTAGTGCAGATGCAGGCTCTGCTGGTTACAAAAGCTTCTGTTGGCTGGAAAGCACAGTGGATTCATTTCTACGGGAGGAAAATACAGAATTTTACAGTAAAAAGCGTTGCTGGGTGTGGAGAATCTTGGGCTCATTAGGGACCTGTTCACAGATAGGACAGATCCTTAAATTAGATGAGAACAGCCATAGATGCCTCACTGCTGGGATTTCCCCCTGTTCCTTGAGAGAGCAGCTGTGCATTCCAGAAAGTCATGGGATGAGCTGGTTCTGAAAGCACCTAAGGGACACATCCCTGTAATCCCCACGGGGAGGGAGAGTCAGGGCCCCAGATGCTCAGAATCTCTGCATTAGGAAGCATGGCTGAGAGCCTGCAGTCACCTCAGAGCCTGGGGAGGATTTTGGGAGAGGAGCTGTGGCCACCCTTCACTCAGCTAGTCCCCCTGTGGGGCCTTACAATGGTGTACAATCTGCACAGGTAACATACATATATATATATATATATATGCACAGGTAATCCTCGATTCCCATGGAGCTGCACCTGCACAGGCAGACACTTCTTGTTCTGTTCTGGTCATCTGCACATCTGTATTGGCCTCCCAGCTCCGTGGCCTCTTTCATCCAACAACTTGATCAGACACTTCTTTCATGAAAAGTGGTGCTTAAGGGACCACAGTGCTACCAACTAAACCATTACTAGCTATTTATTACTGCTGAAAAGTCAGATTTTCTGATCTAAAACTTTGATACACATTAAATTGGAGGTTGGAACTGGCTGATCTTTGGGATTCCTTCCAACCCAAGCCATTCTGTGATTCTATGATTCTAAATATGATTGTTTATACTGATATCCCTCCTTTAAATTGCTGGCACTAGTTGTCCATGGCATTGCTAACTGGGTCTAACACCACCAGAGGCCAGCTGATGCTGTCCTTGCCTTCATGGGCTTTGTCAGCTCTCCCTTTTTTGGTGCTGTGGTTCTCTCAGCTCGGCTGCTCTGCTCCTGAGTGGTTTCCAGAGATCGACATTTTCCCTCAGTGTCTATAAAATGGAGAACTACTGAATCATACTGACTGTTCTTCAAAGCATGGGAAGGAGTGATTATACTCTGACCACAATGGTGAAAAGCCCAATGTCTCATTTAATTCCCTTTCTGCTGCATTTTTCTTAAAGATATCTTACCAGCTACAGCTTTCTATAGATAAACAGGCACCGTGCTGGAGAATTTCACACTCAGAGTGAAGCCTACAAAATTTGCATTTGTCAAATTTTACAATGAGGTGGAAAAATGTCACTCTTTACCAGGAACAAACTTTGAGGCATAATTGCTTGTAAGCTAAGCAGATATCAAATTTGTTTGGTCATGAGTTAAATCACACTTTGGCTTTGCAGAGTTCAGCCCCCCAAAAATGTTCGCTAGCATTTGTTGGGGGTTTAATACCATCTGAAAGTGTTGGTGGTACATGATGTGACTAATGGGATAGCAAGGCTCCTGAATCATCCTCACACAGCCTGGCTCTTCCCAGACTTCTGTACCTATCCAGCATTTCAATGTCAGCCTAAAATGTTCCCCAGTCACAAGGGCAGTTGTGCAAATGGTGCTTCCTTCAACCGTCCTGCCCTGCACACTGAACATTTGCAAAATAAATTGGGTCTTTCTGAAGAAGTTTCCTCTAAAGAATGTCCTAAATTTATCCCCCAGGGTAGTAAAAAACTGTATTAGTTGGAAATTCAGTCCAGCTCTCCAGGAGGCTTCCTGTCACTGCTGCTGGGAAGCTCCCATGCCAAATGGCAGCCGTGATTAAAAGCATGACAGGCAGTGACCCTGAGTTTGCTCTTGTAGCACAGGACTTTAAAAATGCTTCAGTGAACCTCAGAGGAAAATCAGATCACAGGAGAGACTCCTGCATATTTGCCTAGAGGAACCAAGTCGTTTGGTTTTGTTTTGTTTTAATTCTCTGCAGAACGTTTTTTCTTCATGGAAAAAGGAGATAAAGATGGCATTGTCCCAGGGAAAGGTGGCAGTGGCATAGGAGAGGCTAATGGGGGGATGGAGGGGAATTACAAGTGCTTTTTGTTTGCTTGGGTATGTTGTGAGGCCCGTGTTGCTGATGCTTCTCGTGCCATATGGTGGAACAGCTGATGGCTAAATGCTGATGCTGAAACCTGATGCTGACACAGCAGATGCTGAAACATGATTGTGGCAAAGATGAGAGCAAAACACTGAAGGTGAAACACCAGCACAGGAAATGGTGCTGATGAGATAGAAACTTTGGATGCTTGTCTGTTAGAAATTGTGTTTGTGGAGCTGGCAGTAACTGTCATAGCCCAGACAGTGTTTGGGAGGCCAGGCTGGAGGTATGTGGGAAACCAGAGGAGTTCTGGTTTGTCAGTGGGACATAGTGAGGCAAATGCTCTTTGCTCTACAGGGAAGGACACAAACCCTTTAGGAAGAAGCAAATCCACTATGAAACTCAGTTTCCAGCTCTCCCAGTCCACCCAGCAGCCACTGGGATCAGGTCCATGCTGTTCTCACAGGCACAAGAGGGGCTGGCTGCAAACCAGCAGGTTTCCAGCTGGTCACAGTGGAATAATGAGGTCATCCAGCATACACAGTCTGTTTGCTTGCTTGTCTCCCTTAGCATTTATGTATTTTTTATGGTTCTAAACACCAAGAACAAGAGTTTTAAACATTTAGTTGCAACAAAATGTGGTCCGGTGCTCTTTTTTTAACAGGAAAAGCCATTCTGGGGTGTGCTTGCCTAAGTTTCTGAAGGATGGCTTTGACCTTATTAGCAGATATGCACTGTGATCTTGTGAGGCACAGAAATGGCATTTTGTTTATTAAGTACCTAAATTGCTCTAGAAAACTGAGGTAATTTAAAAAACTGGAAGAGGGCCAAATAACTTAAGTGGCAATATAAAAGTTACAAGATGTATTTTCAGAATTAAATATTCTCCAGTCCTATGATCTGTGCCCCCAGAAAATCCAGGGTAAATTGATGCCAGAATGCTGCTCAGGCAAAGCTGCTCTTGTTTCCTGCAGACCACATCGTGTCCTGCATCAGAGGTCGTTGACAGAGCGTAGATTGAATTGTAGAATATAAAATTCATACTATGAAAATGCTTTGTGATTATTTCAGTAGGCATTTACTTGTGAAAGGTCTTGCAGTAAACATGGGGGAAGTTTGACCAGCAGCATGTGCTTATCTGGAAAGGAGGAAGGGCACGATCAGCATCTCCCACAAATACTGAGGGTGTTCAGCCTGTGAAACTGGATTAAAACCTTTCAGACTGGAGGCTCCCTTTGAGAGTCCCAATGTGTGTTTTGCTTGTTGGTTTGCAGCTTGTCGTGTCCTGTGGAAAGGTCTGGGTTGGCTGCAGGGATGGGGACTTGTTTTTGTCTGTGCTTCCATCTGCTGCAGGCTGCTCACACGAGCTCAGGGAGCACAGGCAGGCCTGGGGGCTGCCCCTGCAGCACAGAGGGCACAGGGACGTGGTGAGAGACGTGATGAGAAGAGCAGAGAGAAGCCGTGGCTCAGACATGCTCGAGAGGGTGGCAGTCATGTGCCAAGCACTGATCCTCAGCGTGGGCTTAGGCACCCGAAAGCGTCGGGCTGTGTGTGAGGAACCAGCTGATGGGATCCATGACCAGCTGATGGGATCCATGACCAGCTGATGGGATCTGTGACCAGCTGATGGGATCCATGAACAACTGATGGGATCTGTGACCAGCTGATGGGATCCATGACCAGCTGATGGGATCCATGACCAGCTGATGGGATCCATGAACAACTGATGGGATCCATGAACAACTGATGGGATCCATGACCAGCTGATGGGATCTGTGACCAGCTGATGGGATCCGTGACCAGCTGATGGGATCCATGAACAACTGATGGGATCTGTGACCAGCTGATGGGATCCATGACCAGCTGATGGGATCTGTGACCAGCTGATGGGATCCATGACCAGCTGATGGGATCTGTGACCAGCTGATGGGATCCATGACCAGCTGATGGGATCTGTGACCAGCTGATGGGATCCATGAACAACTGATGGGATCTGTGACCAGCTGATGGGATCCGTGACCAGCTGATGGGATCCATGAACAACTGATGGGATCTGTGACCAGCTGATGGGATCCATGACCAGTTGATGGGATCTGTGACCAGCTGATGGGATCCATGAACAGCTGATGGGATCTGTGACCAGCTGATGGGATCCATGAACAACTGATGGGATCTGTGACCAGCTGATGGGATCCATGACCAGCTGATGGGATCCATGAACAACTGATGGGATCTGTGACCAGCTGATGGGATCCATGAACAACTGATGGGATCCATGAACAACTGATGGGATCTGTGACCAGCTGATGAGATCTATGACCTGAAGGGACCCTCTGCAGCCCTGCTCCTTCAGACACTCCGTGGCTATCCAAAAGCACAGCCTGCCAGTGTGTGGAGACAGCTATCCCCTCCCAGGAACTCTCTGTCACCTGTACAGGACTTGTGGTGCCAAAGGAAGCCCCTGGGCAGTCACTAGGAGGGAATGCAGAGCGAGAGCTGCTGCCACACCCTTGGGTTGTGTTTTGTGCAGCACATCTCTGGTTAAATAATTGCTCTGGTTCAACATTAGGGATTCAGAATCCTTTGGGGCTCTTTGTTTTAAGGAAGAGAGAGGACTCAGCAACTCTGCCCCAGGCTCTGCCTCGCCACACTTGGTCCTGAGAGGGATGTTTCCAGGTTCTCTCACTGGAGAGGTGAGCAGCTTGGGCATCCCTCGGCTGGCTGGGAGTAACTTCAGGGAATCAAATGCCAGTGGCAGCAGGAGTGCAGTTTTTATGGGCTGCTGCTCCTCCCTTCTGAAGTAATGAACTCTATCAAATAATGTCAATGTTGGGAGTGGGTTGGTAGAGGCAAGAGACAGGATTTAGCCTAGATCTCAACTGTAGAAAGGTGTGTGGGAAGGCAGAAAATACTGTACCTTTTCTCTGGTGAGAAACTTTCATTGTTGCACACTAAAACATGAATGATTAATTAGTTATTTTACAGTAAATTGTAGCCCTTGATTTAGGTGGGTATTCCCATCCAGCTCATGCCTTTCCTGGTTCTAGGCTTGATCTCTTTCCCAGACCAAACCCTGATTTGGAATTCCTCTGGGAGGTATTGTGGTGGCTGTTTATCTTTGCTTAATCAAAGTGACAAAAACATAAAAAAAATTTATCATTATGGAATATGAACTAGGGTCTACCAATAATTAAGTTCATAAAAAGTGCTCCAGCATCCAGTCGGGTGTTGGCAGTGAGTCAGAAGTCTCTAGCACAGAGGAAAGGAACATAATGGTTGTCCCTGGGAAAGTTCATTCCAGTGTGAAAGCTTCTGGTTATCAGCTCCAGAAATGTTTTTGAAAAGTAATTTGCACCCCAGTGATTTGGGAAGAGGTTCAGTGTTTGGTACCTAATAAAGATAGCTGGCATTGAAGGGATGTTATTTTAATTATAACATGGTGATGACATTTTCAGGAAGGGATCCCACAGAGTTCTGACTGCAGACGTTTCCATACTCACAGCACTTAAACAGCTGCCAAAGGGTTTTCATTAATAGGTTATTTGGATACAGTATATACAGGCTTATGCTGTGCTATCACTGCTTCACAGCCCTTCTTCCTCTTCTTTGGCTTCCTTGGAAAGATGAGCCAAAGAGATCTGGCCAGAGCCAGTGCCTCAGAACAGAAGGCAAGAAAGGACAGGGTGAGAGGCAGCAGCACTGCAGCTCTGCACAGAGAGGGGGGAGCCACAGCCCCGGGGATCAGCGGCCCCGTGATCCCCTCCATTCCCAGAGCAGTTCTGGGACAGCTCCAGTGGCTGCCCGTGGGCTCTGGCTGATCCAGCTAAGCCCTCCTGGAGCTGCAGCTGTGCTGGGCACTGCCAGCTCCAGCGCCTGTCTTTGTGTGGCAGCTCTCTGACTGCCCCTTACTCCTGGAATTCACACCATTTGTGGTTTGCTGGGTTTTGTTGTGCTGGAGTGACTAACTGCAGTGACCTTGCTGGCACTGGGAGCAGCTGGGCACCCTGCCCTGGGTGATGCATCTGAGGGACAGATCCCCTCTGGCATGTGCTGGGCTGGATTCTGGAATTCTGGAGCCAGTGCAAGGGGACAATCAGGCCCAGCCACCTGAGCTTTCACAGTCACTTCTCCTGAGAATGTGAGGTTCTTATCGTGCTTCCTCAGCACAGCCTGGGTGAGGGAGGGATTCAGGGAGAACCTGGGGCCTGCCAGAGCCCGCAGCAATTCTCAGCTCAGCTCAGCTTTGGCAAAGACATTACCACCCCAATCAGATTGTAGGGCTCTGTTTTGTATGTGCTAGAGTCTCTAACCAACAAATCTCTATGCAAAAAAAAAAAAAAA
>VZRX01003341.1:18605-77699 GCA_013398075.1 Notiomystis cincta | reverse complement strand
AAAAAAAAAAAAAAAAAACCAACCAAAAAAATCCTTGAAAATAACTCTGTGTAAATCGTCATCAATTTTTTTATTATTCATTAAAATAACATTAATCATAAACCTCTTTGGTATTCATGTGGATGTAATATGTAGTTCCAAAGGAATTATGGATTAAAGGGGACTTAAGCTCAGAACACTCAGTTCTCTATGAACATGCTGTGTTCATTATGTTAGATTTAGTGTGAACTATTTTCTTCAGTATTATTAGAAGGGAGTAATGGTTGAGTTTCGCATTTATTTGAAAGTGATTAAAGCAAAATTTTCACCTTGAATAAAACAGCAGCAACATATTAACAATTTTTATCATGCCCACAAAAGAAATCTCTTCTCAAAAGATTGGAAATAATCCCCTGAAATCTACCTGCAGCTGATTATATTAACCCATGCGAAGTACACATTTCTACCTTCATGGATTTTTTTTTTTAAACTTTACACTGTTGGGGCTGTTAATATCTCTGCTACTCACATGGACCTAGGGGTAATGTTAGGATCACTGCACATTCACTCTTCTGTTTCTGACTTCTGAAGGCCCTACATTAATATTCTAGGACTCATTACTGATGTAAAAACTAACTGGTTTATTGAACATTGCATGTCTGGCCTCATGTCTGCATAGGACTAATTAAAAATCATGAACTTCTTTACCAGCAGGAAGCTTTGTAAAATGTGGTGTGGATTTTTGGAGGATTTAATCCTGTTTCTGTATATATAAACCAGAGGGCATTTTGCAGACAGTCTTGTGAGTTTCAAGGTATTATTTACAGAAATAATTCCTCGATGAGTATGCTGAGTTGGATTCTGCCCAACCTCCCATTTTTCACCCCAGCACCAGACAAATTAGCTCTCGGCATGAGAGCTCTGATGATGGGAAATTAGTTCAGCTGGGGATGGTGAAGGTATGGATCACAGCAGACCTTGTTCCTGCCCCTGACCCTGCCATGCAGTCAGTATCATTTACTTCCCAAAACACCCACCTCACCTGAAGGACACAACGTCCACCAGATGCCTGGAGGTCAGCTCGTGCCTCACCACCCAGCCTTCGCTGCTGGGGTGGAGATTTATGTTAGGACCTCTGTGAGACAGCATGCAGGGCCGTATTTTATCAGGCAGTGGATGTCTTTTCATTTGGTATTAGCCAAGTGTGTGTAATCCTAATTAAGAAATAAGTTAATCCTAATGTCAACTGGCATAAATCCTGTGAGGAGGAGTGTTTGCATTTACCAAGTGCTGCAATGTATTTGCTCGACTTTGGTCTCCGTGTCGTCCTTGTTCTTGTGCAGTCTAATCTGAGGTCAGGAGAATCCTCAAATCATAGAATGGTTTGGTTGGAAGGGATATTTCAAAGTCACCTAGTCCAGCTTTCACTGGTCCACGTTGCTCAAAGCTCCATCCAACCTCCTGACCTTGAACACTTTGGAGAGTTGGTTCCCCCTGTCCTTGTGAATGCTCAGCTTGATTGCTAGAGTGTCACAAAATGTCCTGTGACTGCCTGGACACTGCTGAGACCCCTTCACCTGTCCCTGTCATCCACACTGCAACCTTTTGTGAGTTCTGGTAACTCCTGAGAGGTTTTTTATACTTTTATGAAAGCTGAAGTGCCAGTGCAGCCACCACTCCTCTGAGCAGATGTTTGAGTTGCCTGACACAGCTGTGGCTGAGTGGTTCAACTTAGCTTCACACCATTATTCAGAAAGGAGATCTGCCTTACAAAAAGGCAGAATTAACTCCAATTAAATTCCAAATGATCCCTTCACCCTGCTGCTGAGCCTCAGTCTGGGCTGAGAAAATGCCCTGCCAGCCTGGGTTTCTCCATGACAAGCAGTTTCCCCACAGGCAGGCCTGCTCTGTGCTGCTCCCACTATGATTGCAGCCCAGTTCCCCACTGAGAATTTCCTTCAAGCAGTAAACACATGCAGCTGAGGTGCCAGTCCCACTGTGTATCACTGGCTCCAGCTGGAAACCTGGCATGTGCCTTTTCCCATCCCTTGTCTTGCTTTGCACACGTGCCTGGAAAAGAACTGTACATTTTCTCAGAGAGATTTTGGATTTGTTATTTGAGACTTGGTTTTCTTGAGGACAAATCCAGGTTTCAAGTCATGATCCTCTCTCTGTGTTATTAGGTGAACTCACCTGCTTCAGAGGCTGTGCTCTGAAGGATGGGTTTGTCAGGGCTGTTGGAGGTACAGGTGAGAAAAGAGCTGCCCCAGGAATGGCTGGGGGCAGGAAATAGAGCCAGGGCACCTTTGGGGGGAAAACTGGGGTGGAAAAGCAGGGGGAAAATCCTATTTGAAATCCCTTTCCCTGGCCCTTCATAGCACATTGAAGTGTGGATTCTGTAAATATACTTTTATGTAGAATAAAGACAGCTGTGTAAGGAAAGCTATAGCATTAAACACCTTCAAATAGTGCCTTCTTAAGTCTGTAGGGAACTTTTATCTGCAGGAGTCACAGCTCTCCTGCTAGAAATCAACCCCTTTATCTCCTTTTGTACGAAGAGTGGTGCAGGGGGGAGAGCAGAGTTTCTACTGGCTCGTGTGGCATGCATCATTGTGCTTCTGAACCTCTCTGCTATTAATAATGAATTAGTCTCCACAACACAAATACAAGGCAAGGTGGTTAGTAGTGTCATTTTTGGTGTAAAAAGAATTGGAAGAAGTGAGAGATGAAGGGGGCTGGTCAGGAGCTGCACCAGAAATTGGAAACTGAATGTAGGTTTCTCATGGGTGTTATGCTGATCCCCTAGCCAGTTTAAAAACTTCACATTTCTTTTATTACTAGCTTGCCCTGAAGAGTTTTTCTTTTTGTCTATTTCTTTCCTTTCTTTTCCTCCTGTCAGTGGAGCACAGAGATCCATGTAAGCACAGTTTCATGTTCCACCAAGAACACTGAAGGGCCTCAGAACACACTATATTTGCAAGATGTGATGCCATTTTGCAAGACAAAAGTCATATTGCTGCTACTGAAAATAGTAGAAAAAAACAGAGTGCCACGTATTGCATCGGTCCTCGTTGCTGGAACGTGCCTGTCTGTCCTCCTCTCATGACTTCTGGCAATTCTTTTGTTCCCAGTGTTTCTTTCTTTCCTTAGCAGCAGATGCTGGTCCAAACCTACTTGCTGTTTGTGCACAAGAGAGAGAAAATGCAAAAATGAGGTTTTCCAGGAGTGTGGAAAGCTGCCAAAGGGAGCATCCCCACGCCGGGGACTGGCGTGGCTGGTGTAGTGCTGCGTAAGCTACCTGGTAAACTGAAGAATAATGCTAACTTCCTTTTTCCAGGGGGGATGAGAAGATTGGCAGCGTTAATTTTCAGCTGAATTATCTCTTTTGATAACAGTCCAGGAGAGAGTCTTGGCTGCTCCATAGTCTGTTCATGGCCCAGGAGCCCCGTTGCCCTGCTCCGAGAGGGATCCTCAGGCTCTGTCTTCTCTTCCAGGTTTCTAATCATGTGTTTCCATCACTTGCTCATGTGTTCCCTAGGTGAGGAGGGAGAAGTGCCCACACAGCTTTGATCTTCAGCCAGGATGAGTTCAGAGCCACGTTCAGGCTGCTCTGCTGTGTCCTGAGCAGAGCGCAGCGGAGCCGAGGCAGAGGATGTGAGCTGTCTGTGCCTGCACTGAAGTGTACCCCAATTTATGCCCCGAGGAGCTTTGCTGTTTCTGGAAGGTTTGGGATGGGGTTTCTCTTGAAGTAACAAAAAAGGCTTACATGCCCACTTGTTCCTCTGCAGAGCCCTCTGCCTCCCTCCCCACACTGGCACCTTTCAAGTGCTCCTCTCCAGCTCGGGGAGCAGATGTGTTCAACACCAAAGGGAGCAGCTCTCCTTTCAGGCTCTAACCAGGGTGCACTATCAGTGCTCTGATTATTGAGAGAGGGAAAGATACACCGAGGGAGTGAGCAGGCTGTTAGAGAATCCCAGCACGCTGAGGAAAAAAGCATCCTTGATGAAGGGGTTTTACTGGGCATGGTGGGAATTTGCTGTAGGGAAAAGTAAATCTTGGGAGTAATTGGGCTGTGAGAGGGAGGAGGGGAAGAGCTGCGTTCCAGTCTCTGGCTCCCACACAGGGCTGGGGCTCTGCAGCCCCTCTGCAGCTCTTGAGCTCCATGGCACAAGGGGGTGGCCAGTGCCTTGCAGGGAAAGGTCCATAATGAATAAACATCTTCATTTTAAATCACTGTAGGCTTCTGATTTTGCATTTCATTTCCAAACGCAGTTATCCAATTTTCAGTTTAGGCCCTCTGAAGTGTAGAAAAATAGAAGTATACTGCAGAAGAGGGGGAGAAAAAAAACTTTAGGAATTGCTAAAATGATGCACAAAGAGAGAGAGAAAATGACCTTTGGTTGGGCATCCAACAGCGCAAAAAATTCTAAAGTAGTTTACTTTGAAGTACATTTCAGTCAGAGGGATTTTCTAGCAGTAAAATCAGGCACTTAGCAGGGATTGCATATAATTTCCACTCTATGCCAGTATATGATTTTTTTTTCCATTCAGCACCAATAACTAAAGCCCTTGGTCATTAATAATGACTCATTCTTCACCTGTGCTATTTGAACTACATTTGTCATCTATTACTAGCCTTTAAAAGAACTTAACCTGACTCTTCTTTTTGCCTTGTCTTTTAGTTTCTGAGTCATTTTCTCTACAAATGACACGTTTTAGAATTTGACATTTACATAGGACACTGATGTTAGAAGTGCTTTTAGTTTGCATTTGTCTTAATTTTAGGTGTTACTGTTATACACTACTGTGTTTTACCACATTGTTCAGTCTAATCCTCCCACAGGAACGTGATGTCGGCAGTGGCAGAGGTTTGGGAGTGGGGAGGGGATGGGCATGGTAACTTCAGCACCACAACTGCCACGTAGGAGGTGGAATAACTCACCTAGAAGGCAGCCAGCCTGTCAGAAAGGCTCAGTGGACATGTTTCACCAGAAAATCTGTAAAATGACCTAGTTTAATGTGCAGCTGAGGCAGCTGAGCAGGAGCTTGTGGTGTCCAGTCACCAGTGAGGAGTCCCAGTGCCTGTGTGGGATTAGCAGTGTGGACACAGCAGCAGTGCCTGAGGTGCTCCCCTTGCTTTGTGAACAGCCTGGGTAGAGCAGGACACAGGAGCTGCTTCCCCTCAGATCCTGCATTATGTTTAGGGCTGAAGACCAGGTGAAGAGTGACAGGCACCTGCTTTCTGTACATCTGGCATCTCAGAAAAGCCCAGTCCTGCAACTTGATCTGCTGTTGTGTCCTCACAAAAAGCCAAGCCCTCTGCTCTAAGCACTTGCAAACCTATCTGTGCAAGAAGAAATACTCCTGGCTGGAAACTTTGCCTGTGATCAACATAAATTCTGTTGGTATTCTCATTATCGTGTGGCTCAGCCCCAGCAGAGCTTTCTGTTCTGCAGGTTACACAATCCTGTGTTTGGGCTGTGCAGCAGCCCCGGTACCAAAAGTGATGTTAATGAAGGAAACGAGCCCTGCTCCCACCAACATCACTGCAAGCTTGTCAGTGACCTCTGTGGCAGACAGAGCTGGGCCTTTTTCAGAATTCAGAAATAAACTGGAGCTGTAAAAACCAATATTTTCTTAAGGGAGTCATCCTTTTGTGTTTTCTTTCAGTGCCTGAAGTGCCTTTTGTAGAAAGGTTACTAACCTGCAACAGATGAAAGTTAAAAGAAGATGGTTAGAAGGCAAAGTAAAAGGTGGTTATGAACATATGGTTGGTAGATTTATTTTTAGAAATAAAATACAAAAATCTTGAAAAAATAGGCAACTGGTGCAAAAGTACCTTAAATTGGAAGAACTTCATAGTTAAATATTTATGGCTCTCTTTGCAGAGTTTGAAAAATTAAATTATTAAAAGCAAATATTGTGGCAAATAGGTTCTCATCAATCTCAATAAAAGTTACATTTCACTATCACTGTCACATTATTACTTTTTTGCTTTCAGTCTTTTAAGATTGACGAGAACAGTAACAAACTCCAGTAACAAATCAAAGCTTTTCAATGTAATTTACTTGGTGAGTAATTTCTAATTGATTCAGACTGATGGGGCTGCATGGTTTGATGTATTGCCGAAGTGAGAGATACTTTGGACGGAGTGAATTTATAAGCACCTCTTCTCCAAAGAAAAATGGCTGCTATATTTCATTTTGTCATTTTTAGCTCTAGCAATGTTCTTGTATACCTATCTGTGTGGAATTTCAAGGGAAAAAAATTTGAAAAAAAAAAAAAAAAGAAAAAAGAAAGCCAGCATGTACACCTGAGGGGAAGGCCAGGCCTGCCCCAGTGAGGAGCTGGGTCTGGCTCACAGGGAGTGGGACACGAGGCGTGCTCGTCCCATCATCCCACAGCAGCAGCCTGGTGTGCCTGTTCCTTCCCACTCCCTTTTTTTTGAAATTGTAGTTGCTTGGCAACATAATTTAGTCACCTGCAGGTCAGGGTTCAGATCTTGTTAATGTCATTGTGAATTAGAAGGAGGAAATGACTTTGGGGGTTTTACAGCTTTCTTTGTGACATTGCTGTTAACCAAGAGGTTCGTATCCTGTGGTGGAGAACCTTCAGTGGCTGCTTGTTTTCTCCGTGATTATTTCCATGTGTGCTCTGCAGTATTGCTCAAGTGGGGAAAGGAAAGGGGAATGTGACAGAAGATGTGTAATTTGATATAGACGTTGTACATGTTAAAGGTCAGAAGCAGTGCTTTGCACCCAATGACAAATTGCTCCATTTCAGGGCAACTTAAGCTCCAGACTTGGGAAAGAATTGCTCCTATGCCAGCCCAGCATCCAGGGAGGCTTTCAGGAGAGCAGAAGCAAGTTCCTCTGCCACTTTCTTCCCCACAGCAGAAATCCCTGAAGGCTGCTGCCTCAGGGGAGCAATCTAAAATTAGCAACTACAAAATTCATCTTGAGTTCTCGCTCGATACACTCTCAGAAACCATCAGATTCTTCCAGCTGCAGCCTGGTGTAATAAAAGCACCAGTTCTCCAGAGTTCTGCTCTGGTCAGCTGGAGAGGTTCTCTGAGTTGGCCGTGGAGGATCCAAGGCACCCGATCTGCTGCAGTCCCAAATGCTGGGGGATTTGCAGGGCCACTGGGACTTGGGGAGGTGTGTGCTCAGAACCTTCTCTGTGCCCCCGCAGTGCTGCACTCCCAGCAGGTCTGCTCAGCTCACCCTCACCCTCAGCAGCACGGGGCTGCACGGCCAGGCTGGGCATCTGCAGCAGCTCAGAGAAACAAATCAGCTCTTTGCATGTCCTGGGTGTGAAGGAAAGGCTTTGCAGTTCTGGTAGAAATATTTGTGTAGAGCTGTCAGAAGGGTTTTTCCACTTCATTGGCCTAACCAGCTGAAAGGAAAGCATGCATACAGCCACGTGTACATGTACTTATACCTAGCTATGTGTTCTTCTTATTATGGCTGAAAATCCAAATTTGAACAATTTGGTCCAAAATTAAGTATTCCATTTTATTTCCAGGATAGTAAACACAAATAAATTCTATTACACTTGCAAAATAATGTGCTTAAAGCACAATTAGAAGTCTCACTAAAAAATAAAAAGCCGTAACTTTCCCCTTAGAAAAGAATAGAATTAAATATTTTGCACGTATTAGAAAAAATTAATCATTGTTTGAAGCCAAAAACAGCTTCATCAAATTCAATCTGAACTCACGGGTGGCTGTAATCTTACTAAAACAGCATTTCTTGGAGGACTTATCACTCGCCCATTTTCTCAGTGAAAATCTCCCTGTGCTTTCCTGCTCAGATCTGCCTGCATTTCCTCCATTTCCCCCATTTGCCCCACCAGGTGGATGGAGCTCAGCCCTGTGCTGCTGGCTGTGCCCCGCTGGGCTTTCACACAGCCCGTCCCCCACGGCCCCATTGTGTCTGTGCGAGAGGCTGCACTTGTGTCCCCTGCTCGCACACCCCGCTAATCCCAGAGCCGTTTGCATGGCTGATTTGTGCTCTGGACTTCATTAATCTTGCTCTGGGGCTCATTATTTGTGCTGTGTGGCTGGTCAGCTCAGACATATGGGGCCAGGTTGCCAGCTGCTGGGGCTCAGCGTGGCCCCGCTGATGGATGGGGCAGGCTGTGACGGATTGGAGCTGCAGCACAGGGGAGTCCTGCCTCTCTGCCGGCCTTGCAGGCAGGCTGCCATGCTTCTGTAATGTATGAGCTCCCACACAGGTGAAACCCACCTGTGAAACAAGCTGCCTTCGGATACTTTGCTTATGTAAACATTTGGGATTGTGTGAAAAAGCCCCAGTGTGAGCAGGTGTTTGCAAACAGGAGTTAAACGGCGGCCGGTGACAGCTGAACTGAAAAACTTGCTTAGAAAACAGTGTATTTTTGTTCATGTGACTCCCCAAATAATTTCTTAGCTGGTTCTTTTACTGCCACAGCTGAGATGCAGAACATATTCTTGACTCCAGCTCCTGCAAAAGCTTCAGTAGAGAAAACAATATTATGCAGCAGTTGTCCTAACATGTAAAACCTGAGTAATACTATAAACCATTGTTTACAGGGATTGGTGCGACAAGCATCAGTGATTCAGGTAAAGCTTTTAAAAACTGATGCTGGCAAAGGCCTAGTGTTGTAGTGCCAGCTCTCAGTGAGCTCTGCAGAGGGGACAGCAAAGTGCTGGCAAAAGGGAACTTTACCAACTTTTCCGCGGTTTTATTCAGAGCTGTGTGGGCAGGAGCAGCCATGTAGGGCAAAAACGTGTTGTGTGTCTGCCTTCAAGTGAGTGAGCCTAGAAAGATTTCAGATTCATTGCCCAACTCAGCCCCTTACAGAGATGTTGGGGTGTGAGACCTGGATCACTTGTGCAATGGGGCATCTAGGGACTAATGGTGCACTAGAGAGCTGATGAGGTAGCAGAATGGCAGAGAAAACTGAGAAGAGGGGGAATATCCCCTCCTTCCTTCCTTCTGGGTAGCACAGACATTGCAATTTTGGCTGATCCCTGGATTTCTCACTCTCTGTCTGTTGTGTCAATCTCCAGCAGCACCTTCACTGTGTGGCAAATGCCAGTAAACATGAAGCCATCTTGACCCATGATAGAGGTCATAAATTTAGAGGACCTGAAGGTGGAAGATTTGTGTTGTGATTGATTGTTCCCCATCCCTCTCTGCCTCTTCCCCTAATATCTGACAGGGAGGTTACAGCTGGTAATAGTACGGGAGGTAAAACTTCAAGAACTTCTGGAAAGGTAATTCACAGATCTCAAAACATTTTTTGGCACAATTGGTTTTCTAGTGAAGTACAAGACTGGGGAAGGGGAATGGCTTTAAACTGACAGAGACCAGATTTAGATTGGACATTAGGAAGAAATTCTCCCCTGTGAGGGTGGGGAGGCCCTGGCACAGAGGGCCCAGAGCAGCTGTGGCTACCCCTGGATCCCTGGCAGTGCCCAAGGCCAGGCTGGATGGGGCTTGGAGCAGCCTGGGACAGTGGAAGGTGTCCCTGCCTTGGCAGGGGGTGGCACTGGGTGATCTTTAAGGTCTCCTCCAACCCAGGCTGTTCTGCGATTGCATCAGAAGTAAAAGACACTGAACCATCAGATATTTGGGGTTCAACCATGAAGTCTTGCATTTCCCGGCCACTAGAGATTTATGGGTTCAAATGAAAGGAATGGAGAATAGATTTTTAGAAGTCTTTCTATATTGCTTTATCCATCATGTGTTGTCTTAAAGACACCCAAACCTGCTGGCAGCCAGCTCTGTGAGACTGCCATGCTTGAGGCTGGGGGCAAGGAACACCATTTGTATGAGGGCAAAAGTCCCTGGGCTTTGTTTTCTACCTGTATCTAGTGCTTCAGGGCACCCAGACTTAATGAAACCACATAAAAATGAAATGCTTTAAAACAAACTTCTCTGAAAAAAAGTTTCTTTTATTTTTCTTTGTAAAGTTTGGACGCATACCTGTTTTGTTTTGTGTTGTGTTTTCCTTAGATAGGGAACCAACAGGGCTTGAAAAGAACTGGATCTGTAGAGCTGTCAGCAGAATCTATAAAAGAGACTCTCTGGGAATCCCATCCACCTCTCCACTTGCAGGCAAAAAGACGAGGAAAATAACACATCAAAACTGTATTTCTTAAATATTTCATATATAACGTCCAATGTTCTAGCTGTCTAAAGAATGCCAGAGAGTGGTACTTCCTTTAGTGTTTTATATATGATACTTTAAAAACATCTGAAGGAAGTTTATACCTTGCATGAGCTACCTATAGCAGAGCATCCCAGTGAGTCCATGTGTGGTTCTGCTTTCTTAAAGGCAGAGGAAGGTAAAGCTGGAGCCTCTCCTGACCTTTGGCTTTACAGGGCAGGGCTGTTCCTCAACTTGTGCTTAGGGCTGGCATATATTCCAGTGGCAAAACCAGCACCAAATCTCAGATGAGTCTGTGATTTACAAGAACTGATTGAGCAAACAAATATCCTAAGCCTTCAGGATGTAGAGTAGATTGAAAATGAATTGGATGTAAGGTTAATGACTTGGCGAAAAATCCAAATGTCACCTAGGAAGTCTGGCATCATGCCTCTAGTGTAATTATAAGTCCGTGGTGATTCTGCATGTGAGTGGCTGAAGCTAGATACAAGTTTGAAATCTGGGATTCCTTACTCAAGAACTGGTAGAGAATAGAAAAACATAACCCTGCGTTTTAGCTAAATTGGCAGCATAAATCCAGATTAAATCTTTCTGTATTTCTTAATTAACTGCAAAGTTGCTTTATGCAAATAGAGTTTGATGTACATATTTGTGTGTGATTGGCACAGAGATCAACCATGTCAGCTTTAAGTAAACACGAGCACACAAACTCAAACAGCAAGATGTTTGCCCAGCAAGGCAGCATCACTCTTGCAAACAGAAAGTCATTTCTTCATCTTCACTCAGAAAATCTTGTTTTCTAAGTGTCTTCCTTCTCTAGGAGCCCTGCAGAGTCAGGTCTTACTGCACTAAACAATTTTGTATGGATGCAATCAAGTGCATTGTGAAGTACCTCAGTTTTACTTACTGGTATAAAGATACCTGCAAGGCAACGCCTTTGAGATCTGGCAGCCTCAGACAAAAAATAAACTATTGCAATTGTTACTCAGTTAGTAGACAAGATCTGCTCCTGAGCAAACCTCGACCTTCTTATTTCCATTATTTGAATTAATCTAATGTGGGACTGCACATTATTAATTAATCTAATGTGGGATGTTGGAGAGCCACCAAGGTAGCTCCAAGTCCATTGTCCATCCCATGGACAGTATAAGTGAATTAAAGTTGTCTTTTGCTTTTCTCATTATAAAACCTTGGGGCATGTTGGTCACTGCGTGGCTGAATGTGACTCTGGAATACTCTTCTTTCCTTAGGAAGGTAAAACAAGATCTGATTTCTCAGGTGCCCCAGCACGTGTAGGACAGGAGAAGTGAGGGTGGCAGGGCTGCACTTCAGGCCTCCGCAGGGGCACCCGCGTGGCCTCTGGGTGGCTTTGGAGCAACTTCCCAGCAACCTCCCAGGGGCAAAGGAAGCGGCTCCGAGATGCAGGGGGGCTAAGTAAGGTGTTAATTGTCCTCGTGCTCGCGCCTGGACCGCGGCAGCTCCTCGGAGCAGCAGGAACTGGCAAAGGCATTCCGTCACTGAAGGCTTTGGTAAGCCCCAAACTCGAACTCCTGAAGAACTGAATGATGCAGGGAGTGTTTAAAGAGGTGCAAAGAGTTCCTGCCAAACACCTTTAATCATTCCTGCCCTCTGTCCTCACTCCAGCTGTTTCCAAGCAGTCTCGGCAGGCTGGGTCACAGCCCGACTGGGTATTTCTGCGGCCAGACATCACAGCTCCTCGCAGCGCAGAGCACAGAGCGTGACTCACCTTGAAATAGAACCTTAAAGACGGCATTTCTCAGAAATTGTTTTGTCCTGTCCCGGCTGTGGCAGACTGCAACAGAAGATGATCGCTGCTGCGCAGAGCTCGTCTGCTGGGGAAGAATGGAGGAGATGAGAGTGTGCAGTATTTTATGGATGGATTTTCTCCTTTGTGTCTGACTTCCAAGTCTGCCCATACATCCCTTTGGAGAAAGGCTTGCAGGAGTGGAGCAGCCAGGAAGGAGGTGAAGGATCACTGTCTGCTGAAGCTCTTTCAGCTTTCTTTCTAAAACCCCGAGGGAGGCAGAGGGGAAGGTGATGTGAGATCAAAAACAATAATGGAGGAGCATTTGCAGGGGTGATATTTTAAAAGATGAATTGTTTGGCTAGAGATATTTCTTTTTTTTTTTCCTCTAATATCCAGCTGCTGAACTGAAATCTAAATGTAGCTGGTCAGCACAGAGCATTGCAGACCTACAGTCCAGACATCCCAGCCATTTCTTGCCTTCTCTTTTATTACCCTATCCAGAGCAGGAATGCTTCCCATAAACAAGTACACCCTTGCCAGCCTCTCTCACACATCTTTATAGATTTAAGAATACAACATCCAAGAGCTTTAAGACACTTGCTTCAGAAGGAAGGGAAAGCTGCCATCTGTCTCTTCCTTGCTTCTCACTCCAAGCAGCAGGAGAATACTTTTTTCTGACCCAGCTCTTCCCATCTTTTAGCCCCTAAAGCATTAGTCAGAATTAAATGTCAGTGTGCTCTTCCCATGGGAAAAATAAGGTAATTTATTTACATGCCTGTGTAGTGGAGCAGCATGTTAGGGAAGGCAGCTAAGGCAGGGAGGACAGTCCATGTCCCTGCAAGAACAGGCTGCTTATTTGAGAACTGAAAGGGAGTGAAATAAAAATCTGCATTCCCTTTTACATGCAGCTTCAGGGAGGGGAAGTATTTTATATTTAAGAGTCGTTTTGTCAGCTGGCTGGCCATGTGTTAGAGATGCTCAAATGCAGAGAGCAGAGCTGTGGTGACTTTTCCCCTTATCAAATGGCATGGAGGAAAGATGTGATTCTGGGGCTTTGAAATCAACAGAGCTGTGACAACGGCGGCTCTGGCTTCACCTGTAGCTGAGAGCAAGTCACCGTGTGCTGTCCTCAGTGTGCCTCCTTTGTGAAAGCTCCCACCTGCAGCAGTGTAACCCAGCCAGGCAGGGGTGCTGCACACCTGGGGCTGTTCCTGCAGCACAGGGGATCGCATTCATTTCTGTCCTTTGTTCCAGTAAGAGACTCTTGTAGTTACCCAGTGAAGTCTTTAACTACTATGAAAATCGAGTAACTATCCAAAATAGCTTGGATTTCCATTGGACCGGTAGAGATGGAATTTAAGAGGGGAAAACAGCTGAGTTTGTCTCATGATCTCTGTCCTGGGGTCTTTTTTCTGGTTTTTACTAGTGCACCAATGGCTTTTCTGACTTTTGAGGAATCAGTCTTCTGGGGAATTCTTACCTGTGGTGTCAGAGAGAACCACACACAAGTCTTTGGCAATTTCCACCTCAAGCTTTACCCTCTAAATGTCAAAAACTGTCCTTAAAAAGCAAAATCTTTAAAACCTGAAGGTGGGTTAAGGGGAGATCAAGGGGCAAAGGCTCTCCTGAAATGTGTCTCCTTTGAAGTGGCAATAGAGGTAATTGTATGGATGAGAATTATCTCTAAATTCAGGAGCTTGGTGGGTTCGAATTTAATATAAACAAGCAGCAAACTCGGGCTTGCTGAGAGCTGCCAGTATTCTCTTGGTGCTCGGAAAGGACAGGAATTGTTCTTTTCATACATCATTTACAAGTAACTGCAGTGACTCCACAAAGTCGGTACAACTCCCTAACACAAAGCAGAAAAAAGTACAAAGGAAAGAACAGGCTATTTTGTTGCTGGTTTTTAAATAGAAGTTCTCTGTAGGCAGAGTTCAGCTGCATCGGGGTGGAATCAAAGGGCCGAAACGCAGGAATTTTTTTCACCTTCTGGAATTCGAATGTCTGGCTTTAGTGTCAATTACCAGTACTCTTTATTTACCGAACAATGCCTCCTATGAAGATAGCACAGTAATTTGATATTTGCTTATGAAAAGCCCTTTTCTAAAGCGGTGCTACTGCAATTTTTAGCAGTTTTCACAGGGACCTTTTGCCAGAACTTCAAAGAACTCTGTTCTTGAACAAACAGCCATTTGGAATAGACCTGTGTTTTCTATAAACCAGGGAGAGGAAATTTTCACTGAGAGGTGAAAATTAGCGAAGCAATCTTCAGACCTTTTGTGCAGAGTCCAAGCACCACAGCCTGCTCCTCGTTCCTCCTCTCACACGCCAGAGCCACACCTCGCTCCGCAGCTGGCCTCAAAACACCGCCGCTCCTGCGGCTCGGAAATTATTTTCAGATCAGACCCAAAGCCAGTTTTCACACCTCTCCTCACTATTCATTTGCTGGAGTGATGACAGGTCCATCCAGCTATGGAGTAAAAATGTGGTTCCTCCTTCCATGTGAGACAGCATCCGCCGTGTCCTGCTGCATGGCAGGGCTCCGGCTCTTCTCCCAGACATCTCCGTTATCCCTTTGGAACGTGGCATTCCAGGGGGACAGGAAGGCAGATGAGAGAGCCTCTTACCTTTCCCAAAAGGGCCCTAAGCTTGGTGCATGGTGATTGAGAGAGATCAGCGAGCAGAGCTCCCTCCCTACAGCTGAGGCAATGGGCCCAGCAGGGGAACAGAGCTTTCAGAGGCACCAGTTACAGAGCTGAGCAATGGGGAGATAAAAGGGGTCATGGAGAAGAGAGGATAGGAGGAGAATGAGGCATGCAAAATTCTGCTACAGCAGAGGGGGGTTTAGAAAAAATCCTTTGTGCTTGTTAAGATTTTTGTAAATCTCAGTCTGCTTGAACCGTGGCATGTCCTTCAGAGAGCACGATGGCTGGCAGAGGAGGTGCTTAGAAAAGTGTCTTTTTACATTAATTCCTTAGATAGAAAGAAACTTGCTTGCAAAGGTATATTTTTTAAGATCTTCTTACAGCCCTTATCAGCCAGAGCTCTATCTGCAAGATGTGGAAACTGTAAGGATTTTTAATAATGCCTTGTATCCTGAGATTCATTGCCAGGTGCCCACAAAGAGTTTAAGAATCATTTATCCAGCTTTCACCAGCATGCCAGACCCTGTTGTTCTTCTGTTCTCCTCCAGGTGCTCCTATCCTGTTAAAATGGTGTCTCTTTTAACAAAGTGTTGTTTTCTTTTCCCCTGTGCAGCTGGGTGAGATGGAGCAATCCCCATGGCACAGGTCACAGCATGGGGGGGTCCTCCCTGTCCCACCCCTGCCCGGGGACACCTCTCCTCTCTCACTTTGTCACATAAGTGCTCATCAAGGTTGTTCACATAGGAGGTTATTATGCAGCTGATATTAACAATCATTATAAAAATCAGCCTGGCTCTGGCAGTCAAGTGGTGCTAAACTGCCTGTGATGTGCTGAATTCAAGGCCACGTAATTTCTGTTCTGAATATCTGCGAAATTTAAGGCTGGCTGTGTTAAAACCTTAACTTTGCACACCACTAATCTTGGAACAAGCTGCTCAGGTAACCTTGACCCTGTGGTTTTCCAGATTTTCTGATTTCATCTTAGTTAAAGCTTTATTGCTACAGCCCTTCAGTGTGAGGTATATCTAAGCTCCCTGCATATCAAAAAGGATCTGCACAAATTGCCAAGGAAAGAAACGTTCAAGGGGCAGACTTTAAAAGGCATTTAGACGGTAGAGGGGCACACCGAGGGAAGAAATGATCAGAGGAATTACAAACTGACACATGTTTTGGAATTCTCGGTCTTAAAATTCTGCCCCAAGCTCCTTAATTACAGAACAGGTCCACAAGGAAAACTGTAACCTATTTCCCTTTGTTCAACTCTTTCTGGTTGGAAGGATTTATTAAGCCAATGTCAATATTCTTCCCATCAATTTTGGAATGTCTGACTCTTTGTTGAAACAAGCTATTAGCAGCAATAAAAAGACACAGGACTAGAATAATTTGTCTGGAGTTCTCTTGTGTGAAATATTCGCAGTAGTGTGAAGAAGCCAGCAAGTAATATTATATTCACGGCTTACTTTGGCTCACAGGTGGCAGCAAAATCAATTAACTGCTTCTATCCATAGGAATGTACTGACTTCCACCCATTTTAGAAAGAAGTGCGACTTTCAGTTGGTAAAGTTACCAAATGCTGGTCTCACCCAGCTTTGTGATGTGTTGCAAGACGTCCTCTCCCCACCAGCCAGCCTGGCTGCACCTTGTAATTCCTTCCCAGGATGCAGAGCCTCCACCAGTGCTGCAAATCTTCCTTCCTCCAGCAAGCTGCTCATCTGTGCTCTCATTTGAATTTTCTCAAACTGCTGGTTGGCACTGCTACTTACCTCTGATTACTTTCTCACAAAACTCAAGTCAGCAAAATTTGCAGTGACTGGTGTGACTCTCATAATACCAGGGGCAGTGGGAAAGTGTGGTTTTGCAGATAAGACACCCCACACTTCTCATTTGACTCAGCACCATCCCTGCTCTGAGCCTGGCACTGGACCAGAGAAGAACATGGGACAAAAAGGCCAAGCTCTTTGAGCAGGTAGATGAGTACACATAAATTCAGGCAATCATTTCAATGGGAGCTCAGCTAAACAAGCTATCCCTTGCCTTTTGGTCCTTTATAGTTGTTCATGTTAGTAATTAAGCTGTAGGCTTAGGTCTGCAAAGTAATGGAGCTCTTCCACCTGCTGATGTCAAAATATCTGACTGTTTGCTGATACTTGAAATAAAAGCAGGTAGGAGAGATGCTGTAATTGTAATAATTGACTGGTTGCCTGCAAGAGTTATTTCAGGTGAGTGCTGGAGAGGCTGCACTGGTATAGAAATTCAGAAAGACATTCTTTTTCCAGAGGCTGGTGATTGGAATGTTTTCCTGAGAAGCTTTAGTGTCTGGTAGTGCTCCTCGCTCTAGGTGTAGTAGGTACTAAGCCTACATCTGGGAGTTCATAAGGGAGCAGACTGTGTGTGTCTCTCCTGCATAGTCTAATTAAAATAACTTGCATACATATGTCAGTGTTCCCACTGAGTCTTATGCTATTTAGTTAACTGGGTTTCATTTTGTTGAACGTAGACTGGGATAGGTTTGTGTTTCTAAGCTTTTGTGGCTTACAAAGTTTTAATTGAATATATAATGAGTGTTGTATTTAGGTAATTATTTGAACCCTATGGCAGTGACAAACCGAAACACAGCACACACTGCTGTTCTGCTTTGTATTTAAATATTGCTGTTTGAGTGGTTTGGAGACCTCAAGCTTTATTTTGGGCTACATATTCTGATTCTGGACTACACCTGAGTGGAAACATCTGAGTGTCAGTGCAGGCTTACAGGGAAAGCTGGCAGTGCTACTCAGGGCTCCTGTCCCTTTCTCCTCCCTCAGACTCTGACCCTGAAACAAAGCCATTGTTACAGGGCACTCGAGCACCTAACCACGAGCTGTAAACCCCGGTGCTGAGCACTTGCTATGAAGTTTCTCAAGGGTAAGACCATTAACCTGGATCTGCTGGCCAAGCTCCAGTCTCTGCATTTAGCTGCTGCTCTGAGTTCCTCTGGCAGTTTCGGTATCACGATCTTCACCCTCCCTCATCCCTGCTGCTGCCATGTGGCATTTCCTCGCTTCCTTCAGCAGAAGTCACAGATTCCCCCAGCTCTGGTTTGAACTCAGCACTGAAGCCTGCATTTGGGAAAATTGCTGCTAGAAGATGCTCACGTTACCTTAATCGCATGGTAGGTAAGAATCTGGATCAACATATAGCAATGAAATCATATATTTGCATTTCTGGAAAGACAACATAGCTTTTTGCTAGCTAATAATCCAGCTGGAAACTGCCATGTCAAAGTATCTGAAACAAATGGGCTATTTACAAAACTATTAAATGCTGTGTAATAAAAAGTTACATGTCCTTGTGTAAGGATTCCAGCAGGGTTGACATGGTCTGTGTCTACTGCTTAAAAGTAGATAAAATAACACAGAAAAATAGGAGTGATTCAAAGGTGACCATTCCCTGACTCTGTGGGTGAAAGGACATAACAAGTGTGGAGAAATCAGTACCACAACACTGATAGGTTAATAGGGGCTCCAGAAAGGTGATGTAGCTTTTTCTGAATAGATCACCTGCTTCAAATCCAGACCAAAAGGCAGGTTCTGCCCTGACTTCAATCACTTATTTAACACCATTGACCTTGGTCAGTCAAATTTGGCCCTGTCTCAGATGATTTGAATTCATTACTGCACGCCAGTAGAAGAATTGTGAGTGGATACAATATCTATCCAAATTTTACTTATTTTTATAGTCATAAACTATTAAAAGCTGGGGTTTTTTTTTTCATAGTCCCCCATCCAAAGAGCTTGGATGAAAGGAACTGGTTTTTCAGTTGTTAGCTTTTACAGCCTAATACCTGTTTCATGGCTTAGGAAAAGTGGGTATGAACCTACTGGATTATTGAAGGCTTGCCTAGACTTTTCTGAAAGCTGCTGCTACTTTGAGCTGCTTTAAGAAAGAGGCTGGCTGCACCAGGAAGCTCTACAGCACTTTTGCCAGCTGCTTCTGGCTCTCATCACTCATGTTTTGGGTTGTGCCCAGAAACAGAAGATTGAATTTCCCTTAAAGATATCCAAAAGTAATATCAGAAAGTTTGGTTTACTACTAAGCTCCTTCTTCAGATTAAAACTGAGTGGTCGAAAGGAATTTTATGATTCATGGTCTGTTCTGAATAGGGATGTATTTGGACACAGGATGGAATTTTGGGATCTAAGAGGGAAGAACAAGAAACAGGAAGGAATGAAGAAGAGTGAGATGTATCATACCCAGGACTGTAGCCAAGTTCTACACCACAGTATAAATAGCTGAGACTGTGCTGTAGCATTAATCTCTGGGCCAGCTATTTAACACACTGAGACTGAGGAAAATTACCATCCCAGAATCTCCTGAGTTGGAAGGAGAGGAGGATCATCCCTCCAGCTCCTGGCTCTGCACAGGACCACCCCAAGAACGCCATCATGAGCCTCAGAGCACTGTCTAAATGCTTCTCATCCTTTATCCCAATCTTCTCAGCCTTTATAAACAGGACCTCTCCACCTCAAGACTAAGGCCTGTATTGCTTATGTCTGCTAGAGAGCTAGAAAAGTCAAGCTGAGTTTAGTTGAGCTTTAAAATGACTTAAAAACTTGGTCTAGTTACTGCATTTTCTCCCAAACATTCCTTTACATGCATTCCTTTAGCATGTAAAAATGAGCTGCAGCAAAGCTGCCACTGGAGCATAATGCAGGAAATAGACCTTAATCAATATTTCAATCAGCCACCTCTGGGTGACTGAGAATTGCTAGTTAGAGGATCTCTCAGGTAAATAAAAACCTACTTGTTTTCCTTTTTTGAAGGAACAGCTGTCAGGAAGTTTACTTCTTTTGGAATTTCTTTACTTACATAATCAATAGCATTCTTTTAAAAAAACCCAAAGTATTCAGCGAATTCAGCCCCAGCTTTCCAAAAGCCCAGAATCCTGTTTGACTGCTAAAGGGTATGCTGGATGTTTATGCATCAGACCCGAGCTGGTATCAAATGAGAACAGCCCCATCAATTATCCCGGGGCTGAGCTGAGTGATCCACACCACGAGATAATCACACCCACACTTCCGCAAGGAAAGGCGGTTTGAGTGTTTTTATTCTTTCACTGTTCAGAAAATCCCAAGGAGCTGTGGTTCCCTGTCCTGCCCTTCACTGATGGAGTCGCTGTGGTTTGAGTGCAGAACCTGCTGGGTGAGGAATGCTGCTGAGCACCCATCATCTGCCAGGGACCACTGGGGGATGACTGCGAGCCTGCATCGCCCCTCACAGCTCCCATCATCTGCCAGGGACCACTGGAGGATGACTGCGAGCCTGCAGCGCCCTCACAGCCCCCATACTCTNNCCCATCATCTGCCAGGGACCACTGGGGGATGACTGCGAGCCTGCATCGCCCCTCACAGCTCCCAGCTCCCTGGGGCCGTGTGGGAGCTGCTGATCGCTGCCCTCCAGAGCCTGGCCGTGCCTCCACCCCGCCCTCTTCACTTAGGGAATCACTCCCGGTCTCAGCTTCAGAGTTGAGCACCAAACTTAATGGGGTCGTTTGCTACTGTGGCTTTCTTCCTAGAGGATTAATTGACTGGCTTGTCCTTTGAAATCTGCCCAGAAGTAATTCCAGGCAGGCTGCAGTTCCCTCTTCGAGGGAGGCGAGGACGCCCCAGGCTGTGCCCAGGCTGCGAGGTCAGAGCTGGATCCTGCTGGGCACTGTGGGATGGCTGTGCCCCTACTGGAGAGGTGTCTCAGCCTGGGGACTGCCCTATTTCCTTCCAGAAAGGTCATGGTAGCCTTTTTGCAGACAGTTTGAGGAACTGAGGGGTGCTGGGGGCCGGGCAAGGGGCGAGGGCTGTGGGCAGGGATTTCTCAGATGATGCCCGTCCATGGGGGATGGCCAACGCCAAAATCACACCGACAGCAAAGCAGTGAGCACTGCACGGGGCACGAGCAGATCCAGGGATCCACCACGGCCCAGGGTGTGCAGAGTGTGTCAGCCCTGGGGCGGGGGAAAGGTGTCAAGGGTCTACAAAGCCCCAGCTCCCAGGGCCCTTCAGCGGGGCAGCCAAAGCAGCACGAGAGGGGAGAGCGGGGCTGGCACAGGGGATTTGGGAGAGTTTTGTGCCCAGCTGTGCCGGGGCAGGAGCGGGGCTGGCACAGGGGATTTGGGAGAGTTTTGTGCCCAGCTGTGCCGGGGCAGGAGCGGGGCTCAGTGCTGAGCCTGCCACTGGACTCGGTGTGGAAGAAGAGCCAGTGCATGTGGAGCAGGGAAGGATGGTCAGGAGGGGCCTGGGAGAGGGGAGAAATTCATTTGCTTCACTAGCAAGAAGACAAATGTCTATAGAGAGGAGAAATAAAAGTCTGTTGGCTCTAATGCAACCAAGAGACACCGGGGATTTTCCAGCTACTCTTTACTCCACGCTGAGTTTTGCCATTGTTAGTTTATTTGAATGCCTAAAACATAAAAAGCTTTAATTTCTTCTGGCCAGGTGGTATGTAAAGCTTTCCTTGCAGGTTTCTCTGTCCTCTCTGAAGCCAGCAGAGATGCCATCCTTCATATCCTGGATTTGTGCTATTAAGATCAACCTGAACTGACATGAGAGAGTGTATCAGCAATGAAAAAGTCCCGAATCCCCGGGTTTGAGGTTGTCAAATCTCTGAAACTCCTTCAGGGATCTGAACAGCACAATACTGTTCATGTGTAGTGCATGTACACCAGAGAGTTCCTCTGAAATTTCAGGTGGGGTTTCCACTTTTATGCAGTGATGTGTGTATCCTATAATGGGGTTTTTATTCTTTTCCACTAAGTAGACAAGACAGGTAGAATACTATGGAAAAATGTAATTGTCTAGTCATTTTACTGCATCATATGCAAAAGTCAGCTGATACATGCTAAGATGCAGAACAAAGAGAAAAGAGGACGAGAAAGAGATTGTTTCTGAAACTCTATTTCTCCCTAAGGATTTGTCAACATTTCATTTTATTTTTCCTTAAAGAAAATTTGATACATGTCCATTACATTTTGCCAGTGAAAAAGGCTGTGCTGATCCTTTGATTTTAAATTAAGTAGAAATATAAGGGTTTAGTTATAAAATAACAAGGGTTTTCACTGGAGAAGAAATCTTGTTTTCTCTGTTCCTGCTCTCTGACAGTTGGTTGGCAGAGAAAGGAGGAATAATAAGTTTTAATTATATCTCCCCAAACAAGCAGATTTGAAAGCAATGCAGGGATTACATGAGAATAAAATCCCTTCAAGCATTAACTGTCGCTGGTAAAAGGATGTTAGATATAATCCTATAAGGTTAGATGTCCAGACATCCTGGTTTAACCAGGACAGTCTAATTTTTAATTTAACGTTCTGTCATCCTGATTATTTTCTTCGGGAGACTCATGTGTCATGTTTGCCTTTGTGCCATACTCAAGAGTGGCACAATCATGAAAATAACACTTTAAATCATCATGCAGCTTTTCTCCTCCAATTTCATCAACCAGCATCACATGTCAAAATGCATTGAACATCACAAGCCAGGAGAATAGGAATTGTATTATTTTCTGCATTAAAACAGAATAGATAAGCAAGAGAACAAAGGAAAAGTAATAAAGAGGAGTGGGGAAAATAACTCGAGATCTATACATGCCTTTCTTGCTTTATGAGGAAAGATGCCCGTGACAATACACAATACACTTGTCACTTGCTTGTTAGGTAGAGCTTGAACTAAGCCAGTTCCAAAAAGCTTCAGGTGCTGTCCCCTTCAGACACTTCTTGGTTGGCAGCAAACTCATAAGCAAATGCCAGTGGAATAGTTAAGAAGATGGAGAGGTTTTTTTTTATTCCACCCATGAGCTTTCAAACTCCCTCAGACAACAGATGGGTGATCCAAATTGGGTCTAATAAAGCAAGGATAAGTATTTTTTCTGAGGCTAGAAGTTTGGTCAGACTTAACAGAATGTTTATTGTGCTCTTGCAATTTTTGCTTTTAGGCTGAAAGCAGAAAAATCTGCTGAAATATGGTGTAGTTTCCAGCTGAAACCAGAACAGTATTGTGATTCACATGAGAGAAGCAGATCCTTTGTGATTTCCAGGCAGAGCAGGTTCAGAAAAGCATCTGAACTCCTTCAGGATTTTCTGATCATCCAAGCCTGAGGCTTTGCTTTTCTAATTCCTCCATCCACTCTGTGAGTTTCATTGTGAGAGTCACCAAGCACTCCCTTTGTCCTGCTTTGCTGTCAGGTATGAGCATTCATTACCTGTGAGAAGGTACCAGTGCTTTGTAGGGTGAGATCTTAAAAATAGCATGGTCAATAGGTAATGCACAAGCTTTTAATAAGCATCTGACTAAACCAACTGCTTGTTTTCTTTTCAAGCCAGGTTTTGTTTCATGAATGGTTTAAGTCTGGGGAATGTGCTGCCCCCACGCCCACACGTTCATCTTCACTTCACTTAAGCCAGGCCTTAAGCCAGGCTGCTCCTCACAGGAATCCCCCAGGTGCTCACTGTCTGTGTGCCCAGGCGGTGTCTGAGCCAGCCTCGAGGGTTTCTGGAAGCTCTCAGTGCTCTACAACGTGCTCTCCCCTTAGGGTAGACAAGGGGAAGTTTAATAGATGTCTCCTTGGATGAATAGGACGTGTCATCCTCAGACCTGGGCCAGGCACTGCTCCAGCTCTGTCGTTGTCACATCTCCTGGCTGCTTTGCAAATATGCAAGCACAGGATAACGTGCTGAGGTGCAGTGCAGCATGTTAGTCATGCTGAGGGAGGTCCTCTGGGAGCTCTCTCCTGACAGAGGATACTGCTGCAGGAATTAAAGATGAGGTGTGAACCAAGCGCTGCCACTCTGAGGAACTAAGGCAGCCCTTTCTTAAGTAAATTTTAGAACCTTAGAATGATTTGGGTTGGAAAGGATGTTGAAGATTATCTCATTCCAAACCCCCTGCCATGGGCAGGATACCTTGCACTATCCCAGGCTGCTCCAAGCCCTGTCCAACCTGGCCTTGGACACTTCCAGGGATCCAGAGGCAGCCACAGCCATGGGATCTCCACTGTGCCTCTCCAAACAGTATATAAAATGGATACATGGTGCTGGGATCCATTAATCTCTGTTTCTCTTCTTTTTGCATCTTCTGTCAGACTCTTGATAGTTGAATTTTTCTGTCAATTTTCATCATTTTTGTTTTACATCAAAGAATGGAAGAATGAAGTTTTCTGTTCTGTGTGAGAGGATGAGGTCATGTGTAAAGGAGTAAAACCAGGGCACTGAAATCTCAGTGCTCTGAGGTTTGATGTAGCCAGAACAACAGGAGCAATCTTCCAATTGGGCAGGGCACTCCCTACCACCCACCACGAATGGTGTAATTCAGGAATATAACTCAAGATGCTTTGGACCAGATTGTGATTTGAAATACACCTATTTAAATCTGGCATCAATCTTCCCTTCTGCTTCTGTATTAATTAATGTCTTGTGGGCTGTGTTTCTGCAGCTCGATGGTAGGCTGCTTTGGATCTGATTCACCGGATCAGGCAATTTAGTTCTCTTTGAAGTTTCCATTGTGATTTATATTTGGATGTGCCTTTATATAACTGAGAATTAAAAATGGGTATTTATGCCTTTTAGTTGTTATGATGTCTGTGTGGTTAAATGCCTGCCTGCAGCAGCAGGGTGTGGCCCAAGAAGGCCTTTCCAGCCCTGCCTGTCCCACGGAAGGCAGCAGGGTCCAGCAGCCGGGCTGGGGTGCAGAGCTCCCTGTGGTGGCCCAGAGGGGGACCAGGGCTTTGGGGATGGTTTCAGCTGAGATCCCTGCTGGGCACGGAGGGTGTGCAGAGCCCTGCTGTCAGTCCTGCTGCTGACCCAGTTCTGCCCTGTTGGCTGCACTTTGCTCCAAGCCCAATTCCTCTCTTGCATTGCCCAGCTCCATGCCAGCACTGAGGCACAGTCCTGGGGCACTCAGTGAGGACAGTTCTGTGACAATCTTTAAATACAGAAGGCACAGTGCACAAAACCAAACACATATCTCCCAGCTACAGGCTGGACTTGGGCATTATATTCTGTATAACCACCAGCAGCTATTTCTCTGCTGGCTGGGACTCAATCTTCATGGAAGGAAATGGAAAGAGAAAGATTAAGTAATGCTGCAGGCACAGCTGCATCTATTTTTTCCCCCTGTGGCATCACTTTGCCACTTATTAAATGAATAGCTTCTGCTCCTTCCTTCCCCTGCACAGTACAAACACAGGACGGACTTGGACCCTGCTCTCCAGCCCAGAGCAAAACAAACACTTGAACATCTTAGCAGCCAGCAAATTAAGCAAGGCAGTTAAATAAGGCCACAAATTAGCCTTTTTTACCAACTAACTGCATCTCGGGTTGTCAGAGCATCCCCCGTCTGCAAAGGAAAAGCAGGCTCCCCTCCCTGAGCTCAGCGTGCCCATCTCAAAGCATTCCACTTACACTTTTCAAATACCACATTGCACCCCAGGCTGTCTCCAGTATGCTGAGGAGAGCTTTGTCTACAACCAGGACCAGATACCACTCTGGCATGACTCTAAGTGTGCTGGTTTTGACAGTTCTGAAAGGAATCTATGTGGGATGTATGGTACGTTTGGGAATTCACCTCAACAGTCACATTCCCAGTGTGTTCTCCCCACCTGCTGTCCTCCTCCTTGACACTGTTAGCCCAGTATTGCTCCCAAGGACGTGTCCCAGCAGCAGCAGGATGATCTTGAGCACCAGAGCTGAGCTCTTTGTCCCCTCTGTGCTGTGGGGAGGTGCAAGGTCATCACTTTAACAGAAATCAGCAGCATTCATCAGGAGAAGCCCACAGAACATTTTGTTATGCACAAAGAAGCCTTAGCACAGCCTTTCTCATGACAAACCTTTGGCTGGAGCAATGAAAATATGCTGGCAGTAGCTGGAAGGAGCAGTGCACTCCGGGTTGGATGATTTCTGTCTCCTCAGTCAAGGTGAAACTCACTCTCAGTTGCTGGCCAGGGTAACTCTTACTTTCTCTCACCCTTTGTTTCACCCCAAAGAGTCCTTTGAGGTTCCTGCCCCGATACTCACACCCTAACTCATCCTTCAGCAGCCAAGAGCCTAGTGAAATCCTGACACTGCTGAGACCAGCTCTCTTGCCTCTCCTGAGCCAGCGTTTGACCTCCCTGTGTTAGCAGACCTCCCAAAACATTTCCTTTACGGGCAAGAGGAGCCCTCCTCTCTCTCCCCACTCAGGACATTATGTCTCCTGCCATCAGACAACCAAGCTCATGTAGTGCTTTGTTCTCTGCCCGTTTGTTTGACCCAGGGCTAAACCCCTCAGCTGTGGGCACTGCTGCTGTTTTACCCTGGAGAAGGGTAAACCAGAATCACAGGTCATGAGTAACGTAGCGTAAGTACCTTCCCTTCTATTTACCTAGAGAATGTAGTGCTGTCGAGGTGCTAAATAATGAATATAATAAAATAGATGCACTGCTTCAGCTGGTGAGGTGTCCCCAGGAAGAAAATTCCACTAGAGAGGCTCAGAGGATTGAAAAACACGGCACTTGGAGCGTGGCAATATTTGGGATGATTAACTGGTACTGTAGAAGGTCGTGGCAGCAGCATAAAGAACATGCTGTGGAAAACAGTGATTCTTTTCCATAAATAAAATAGCATTGCCATCTTAAAGAAGCAGGACTTGGAAACAAGCAGAGGATGTAAATAAGTAAGTAGCAGGGGGAATGTGAGAATATCAATCAAGAAATTAAGCCGACAGCATAAATAAGCAGGCAGCCATAGCCTGGGGGGTGGATAGGAGAACACGAAGTCAAGCAAAGATGTCAGTGGAATAGTCGAGAGAAAAGAGAATCTGTGCTGTGAAGACAAATGGTGCAGTGGAAAGAGTCTGAAAAAGAACTTCACCTCAAATACCAAATTCCTGATAAGCAGGGCTGGCCAACAGACAGATTAATATAAGTGAAGCAGAGGTCACAGTCGAAGAGACAGCACAGGATGCTTGCCACTGATAAAACTGCATTAGCCTCAAAAAGTGATTTTGTATTTAAGTCACTGGGCTTATATCTCAGGATATTTTTTTAAATACCACAGACTATATAGGCTGCAAATGTGCCTAGGGAGGAATGCATTATGGATATAAAAAGTGTCAGTTATTCTTTACATTTCTAAAATCCTTCACTTTGAAGACCCATAAATGAACTCTAGGAGGGCATTTTTGAGGCAGACAGCTGTATGTTTTGATTTTGCTTTTAAGCTGTATCATTAGCAAATACTTTTCTTTTGCAGCTAATAGTCCTTGTGGGATGTTTGGGAATATTAAAAAAAAAGGGAGGGAGAAGGTCAAAATATGTGTGGTAAACTCGTTTTTGTCATTTTCTTCCATAAACCATCAAACTTTCCAGCTTGTCCTGTTTGGCGCAGTGAGCTCAACTTAATTCTCTGTCATTAACAAAAGCTGTGGGTAATATCAGCAATGACAATTTAGGAGGTGTCTGAAAAGGTGTTCTGTGTTCCTGAGAAAGTGCACGTGTGAGAGGACAGTTTGGGTGTGGGAGTTTATCTGCAGTCAAAGAAAAAGGAAAGAAAAACCCCCTCTGTCTGTAACAAAGAAAAGGTTGTTTCTCCAGGATTAAGGTAGAAATTTGCCGAGGATAACAAAAGTGAGGGTAAGGAAGGCTCAACTGACAGAGAACCCCCACCGCCCCTGGAAGCAGAGAACAGGATTCAGAATTTATTCAAAGCTTGCTACATCACTGAAGCACAACTTGATGGGTGTCGGCTCCATAACTGCTCCCCTTGTTGCAGAAACAAGTCCTGTCTTTTTCCAGACCAAATTTCAATTGTTTTCCTTCTTCAGTGCCCCACATAATTTGCAACTCTTCTCAGACACTCTAAAGAATGAGAGAATTATGTTCTTTCTTTAAATTTTTCCCCTTACAAATCAGTATTTTCCTGCATTTGCTTTTGGGAAAACCTTGATTAGGTCTAGTTTGAGCTGAAAAAACTTCCTGACCTTTCAGGGCTGGGCCCCGGGGTCGTCTTGTTGAGAATATAAAGCCTGCTAATAGGTTGTGAGGGCACTCATTATATCTTTAGTTCTTGGAGGAGCAGTGTGTGTTGGAGGGTGAATGCCTTTAATCCATGCTCTGGAGGCTCAGTGCTCCAAGGCCAACAATCTGCTCCGTTTACAGCGTTGGGTTTCAGGTCTGGGCTTTTTCCTGCAGAAAACAAAGTGAAACGATCACATTAAGTGTTTGAGTTCTCCAAATCAATGCTAACCTCCCCGTTAAGGACCTTGTTGTCTCCCCTCCCCCCCTTTTTTTTTTTCCTGTGGTCTTTTCCTCATGAACTTACATGGCTTGGTTAAAAATCTTCTGTTCTTCTGCTCTGAATTTGGTTCCATTCTCCAGAGAGGGCAGAGCTCAGTACTCAGTGGAGGATGTCTGCTGGCCTGGGCAATCCAGCTTCATGTTTGCAGCTGCCTCGTGCAAGCTGCACCCCCAAATACAGACACAAACCAAGACAGGAGATAGAATATGACACAAATTACAGAAAACACTCGCTCAGAGATAACATTTCGAAGGAATATGAATAAGCAATCAATCACAAAGCTCTGGGGTAAGCTCTCTGGGACACAGCTTTTCCTGTCTTCAGAGCTGTATTCACACAACAGCAAAGCCCTTGTCCACAGTGGGATTTCTAGGCATTACTACAATACAAATAATAATAATTTAAAAATAAGGTGTTTAATTCATTGCAATTCCATACAAACTCTACAGAGAATTCTGGTAACAGCAGAAGATAAACAACTTAAAAGGGAAGGCACTGGATGCTTGATTCTGCTTGCTCGCAGCTGTGATAAAAGCTATTACCAATTTAGAGTGGCTTATCAAAGAGGAGTATCGGGTGTATCAATAAGTAATTGGCAAAGGAAAACCAGCACTATTTATTAATTAGCACCTATCACTTCTGCACGGCTGACTTTGTTTGCAGAAGAGACAGCCTTAGGGCCTGGCCAAGTCCTGTCATTCATCACTTCTAGTTTTTAGATATTATTTTTTTCCTGCTTTACCTGAGTGAAGTTTTTGAGGTCCAGGGGGATTTTTTCATTACCAATCCCAGCTTTTTTCCTGCTCTGTTTACCACCACGTTGGGACTGAACGTGTTCCACAAGTCTGATTTTGTGCTGAAGTGTTTGAACAAAGGAGCTTGAACAGACCTGGGGACAAACCCAGGGCCTGTTGCAGGGAGACAGAGGGTGATGGATTTAAACCAAAGGAGGGTGTGTTTAGATTAGCCAAAAGGAAGAAGGTTTTGCCACAAGGATGGTGAAAGGCTGCCTTTCTAGAGAGGTGCTGGGTGCCACACCCCTGGGAACACTCAGGGTCAGGTCTCAGAAGCTGCTCTGGGGAAGGGTGTCCCTGCTCATGGCAGGAGTTGGACTGGATGACCTTCAGAGGTCCATCCACACCCAAATTACTCTGACCCTGTGATCTGCCCAGGGACCAGGACAGAGCAGGTTGTCCTCTTTGCTTGCTGGAGCAGCTGTAGGCAGCACATTTAAGGGTTGGGCCAGCATAGAACAAAGCAGCAGTCATTGTTTTAGTCACTGCTTGTATCAAGTCACCCCCTTTGAGAAGACATTAATGATACTCTTTACACGTCTGTTGATCACAATGATGCTTCCATGGATTTAGGCAAACAGGGGATTTATTTTTTTATCTTTAATGAGCACTTTAATACCCCTTCTCATTGTAGTCCAGTTGCTATAAGATATGAGCTTTTTTAATAAAAACACAGTCAATTCTCCTTCAATGTTGCCAGCAAACAAAGATTGACTGTTTTTAATGTACATTTCAATTTACAGTGCTTTTGGAGGCCATGAGGGAAATATATAGTCCTAACAGCTTAGCTCAGAGTCGTTGTTCTGTCAATATAAAATCATTATAATAAAAAACTCCTGTCGGCTCTGAACTTAAAAAATCTAGAAATAATTTGATACGTATTTTATACAAATCCATGGCTTACCTCAGTTGGAAATGGAATTGTGGTTAGCTCCATTATCATTATTGCAAACTTATGATCATAATCATGGCACCCCTGCAGAAAGAGTTCTGCAAGGCTCTGCAGCCTCTCTCTGCTGACGGGGCACTTTCTGTGGGAGGCTTTACATCAGGGAAATGGATCTGGTTAATGTGTTGTGGAACTCCTGGGGCTGGGATGGAGCACCTGGTCTGTGTACCTGGTCTGAGCACCGGGCCTCGCCACCACGGCCCCAACGCACTCACTGACTGCTCTGACCAAGCAGAGGGCTCCAAGAGAAGTGAGGCTGGGGTGGGACGGCTCACTCGGGTCAGCCCCGCCCTGAAGACCTCCTAGGATGGAAATTTCACAGCTCACTGGGCACCCCGCCCAGTGTTGGACTGTTGTTTGGTTTTTTTCCTAGCGTCTCCTCAGGATTTTTTTATCACAGCTCTTGTCCTCTACGTCTCATTCTATCACCTCTTCACATCCAAGGGCCCAGCTCTGAGTTCTCTGCACTCTGCAGGCAGCAGCTGAACAGCAGTCAGATCCTGCCCCCTTCTCTTTTTAACACTGGCCACACTCAGTTTTCTCAGCCTTTGATGTGCACCCCATACCTACCTCAGCCCCAAACCAATGTGGTGCCTCCTGTTCCCTCTCTCCTTGCATATCTCAGGCACCGAGGTTTGGGGTGGAGATGGGTGACTCCACAGAAGCCAGTACCTGGAAAGGGAAGCAGGGTTGGTGCAGATCCTCACTGAGAAACTTAACTTTGTGCCAGGGTGCTGCCAGGGCCAAAGGGCTCCTGCCTCGGTGGGAGGAGAGCTCCTGTCTGCTGTTCTCAAAGATCTCTGGCAGGTGCTTAACCCCTCAAAAGAGAGCTCAGACAGGTTTGGGAGATGATGCACAAAGGAGTAACAAGCAGTTTTCAAGCTGAATGGATCAGGTGATGTGAGAGGAGGGTGATGATGACCTGCCAGTTAGAGAATGGAACAGGAGATTTTTAATATCTTTGAAAGCTGTGCAGTGAGAAGTGTCTGGAGTAGAAAGCAAAGAGAACAAAAATCCCCTGTATTGATGAGCTCCTGCTGAAGCAGGAAACAGGGCCTTAGTAATGAACTCCTCAAAGAAATTAAGGAATTTTGAAGGCAGCATCTTTCTGTCTCTAGATTCAGCTTCACACGTGACAAATGCTTTTGCTATGAGAGCAAGCATCTGACCTTTTCCTTCCCATCTCTCCTGCAGCTGCAGTGCTCAGCCTGCTCATTATCAGTGTCTAGGTATTAACCTTGGAATAATCCAAGAGAAAAGCCCAGTGAAAGCTGCAGCCTCTGTTCTTAAATATGCCATTGCAGTGTTCCTCTGCTCAGGGAAGTTCCCACACAGGTGACCCATGTTTTGGAAACTACCAGTGCAATGCTGAGAGCACTGATGTGACTATACCAGCGGTATTTTGGCTGACCCAGTAAAGTCTGTAAGACTGCGGACACACAGCTTTATGTGTGGTATAAAAGGAAGAGAAAGCACATCTTCCCACCTCTTTATTCTCTGCAATGTGCAGGCATATGCTCACAACACAGGGAGCACAAGGCAGGGGTTTGAAGGGAAAGGTGCTGGCAGGAGCCTGCTGACATCCCTGATGCTCTGTGACATCCTCGGACGCTGGTGCATCCTGTGGCTGTTGCAAGCACAGCTGCTGCTTGTTCCCTTCCTGTCAACACCCTGTGCTGCTGCTGGAGAGCCTGTAGCAAGCACAGAGCTCTCCCTGCTCGTCTGGGAGTGATGCTGGGAACCTTCCTGGGCTGTGCTCGGAGAGGAGTTGGAGGCAGGGCTGGCTCCCAGAACGTGCCTGCAGACTGCAGAGCTGTGCAGCTCCCTCAGCAGGAGAGCTGGGTGTTAACACTGACGGTTTTCATTGCCTCACAGGTAATCACTTGTAATTTTAGAAACACTAAGGTGCTTAAGGAATTGCTCAGTTGTAGCCAGCAGAGTACAGACTCATGGTCCTACCCACTGCTTGTCCCCTGCTTTTGCAGGAGACCTTCTTGGTTTTCTTCCCTTCCCTTGCTGATCTGGTTTTCCGACAGCGGTAAAACCTTCTCTAAAATTACAGAATCATCATTAAATGGTTTGGGTTGGCAGGGAGCTTAAAGATTGTGTCATTCCAGCTCCCCTCCATGGGCAGGGACGCCTTCCACTGCCCCAGGCTGCTCCAAGCCCCAGTGTCCAACCTGGCCTTGGACACTTCCAGGGATCCAGGGGCAGCCACAGCTGCTCTGGGCACCCTGTGCCAGGGCTCCCCCACCCTCACAGGGAAGAATTTCTTCCTAATATTTAATCTAAACCTGCCCTCTCTCAGTTTAAAGAGGGTTACCCTTTGTCCTATAAATTAAGACTTAATATATTATTCTTAATAAGAATAATAAGTACTGCTAGGACCATTCCCCTACTGTTCCTGATATTCAGCAATTACATTTTAATTCATGCCTCCAGATTTAACTGGCAAGTTAGGAAGTCTAGTTACAGAGCTGGAACCCAGTTGCCTTCTCTGGAGACTGTGTCAAGGTGTGCCAGCATATCACTGACATGAGCCAGTAGCTGGCAAAGCACTGCACAGCCTTCAGACACAGGAATATGACTTGCAAAAGCTTCTGGATGTGAGTCTCTGTTCATTTTACAAGGCTCTTCAATAAATGATCAAGTGCTGTTCTGTACTCTCCAGTAATCTGATATTCATCTTCGGGCAGGGATATTTATCATGAGCTACCAGCTCCACTTGTCACAGGAACAAAGGCCAAAGAGACCCAAGAGTTGCTTGGCCATTTCAGCTGCTTCTTGATGAAGAAACTGTCTCTTCCACAGCTTTTCTCTATCCCCCTTCCCCTGGGGTATTGCCACCTCACACGAGATAAGGGTAATCCAGGGTGCTCGGATGGGGACTTCCAGGAAATACCAGGCAGCTGAGGAGCAGTCTGGGGGATTCACTGGGTGAATAATGGCACATCTGTGCCACAAAAAGGTAGTCTTTGCAATGACACATTAACCCAGCCTCTGAGCACACACTGTCTTATGGTATCTACACTTTTATTAGAGGTTGTTCCAATAAATTCCCTTTTTTGTAACCTCCTGTGATGTGTGATTCCAGAAAAGAGATATGCAAAAACATCCACCAGGCTTTTCCTGTGTTGGTGTTTCCAGAGAGCTCCTCACTTGTTTGTATTTACTGTTTTTCCTTAGACTTTTGGAGGAAGTGGAATGGAAACGATAGTACCTTATTTGATCAAATATGGCTAAGCAGTAATCATTCATTTGCTAACCTAAAAAGAGAAAATTAATGAACAGCCATGTGCTAATAAGCTGAGGTTAATTTGAATTGCCAAATCCCACAGATTAATTGATTTTGTATTTCCTGCATTTATTTCTGTACTCTGTGCTTTCCCTCTTTAAATTCCCTTGTGGCTTCAGAAGAAAAAGATGTTTTCTAGTTCCTGTCAGATGAGGTTGGATAGTGCTAACATGTACCACAGCACAGCTGCGTCACACATGCTGGATGGGTGTTCAGCAGTGTCTCTAAACTAACTTTTAAGGAAATTGTTCTTTATTTATCAGGGGAACGTGAGGATGGTCAGAGAAACAAAACCCAGTTTAAATTTCTGCAGTCAACCTGAAGGAGACACAGGGTGGCCTTGTGCCCGCTGGAATTTACATTCCAAGTAATTCTGTTAAATCACCCGAGCAAGTGATGCCCAGCTACACGGCCGGGAAAATGCTTCAGCAATGCTATCAGTGCGTGCCAGCTCCACCTAATCCCTCTCATCATTTCTCACATGAACAGTCTCACTGACTTCAGCTGGATTTCTCCCAGGCTGCGCTCAGGGATGGCACCTGGGTGTGCCTGTCAGAGCACAGCCTCTGGCTCCTTCATTTGCCCCTCAGCCCTTCTTCTGCCCCACTGTCTGACACGGCTCAGCCCCTCTCCTCCTGCTGCCCTCTCCCCAGGAGAACTGTAGCCCGGAGTAAGAAGGGAAAAGGAAAGAACCTCTTGTGATTTGGAATAAAGAGGTGTAGTGGAAATGCCTGATGGAGATCATTATCACTTATCTCCTACTGCCAAACCTCCTCAGCTGTCGATCTGGTTGAGCCTCTCAGCTGAACGTATCATTATGACTTGCTGTCCATTTGAGATCAAACCAGTGCATCCATCCAGCTTCTCTGTGTACTTTCTTAGCCTATGAGAGGCAAGTAAATTCCTCCCTCTGCAGTGTATCTCTGTCAATAAACCGCCTGCATTTTGCATTAACAAAAACAATCCTTTGACAGTTAGGGAAGATGATTATTACCCAGTGCCTCTTTACTCCCTACCCTGCTCCTCCAAACTCGGCTGCACACGTTAATTTAAAAGAGGAAAATATAACAAGAGTAGGAAGAAAGAAAACCTCATGTCACAAGAAACTCGATTTGAGAAGTTTAACTTCCTACAGAGAGTTAGGAAGCACAAACCTGTCTATGTGCTCACCTAAACCATTAAGCTTGGCATGATTTTGAGGTGCCTGGTTTTACATGATGTGGTCAATCCAGCCAGGTCCTGCTGTAGCTGGGCCCAATGCAACTTTCAGAGATGATTTTTAGGATTTAAAACATAGTAGCTGTGCCTGCTTCTTTCTGCTTGGGATGTTAGAACACTGGGGCTCAGCCTTGTCTTTGGGAAAGTGCCCCTTCAGCTGTGCTACCTCTGTGCTGTTTATGGCTCATAGCTGATCCCTCTTTATTTGAGATTTGAGATGTTGCACGCTCAGGTATTATTAATGCGCAGCACCCTGGCTGCTCCTGGGCACCAGCACCTCCTGATATGTTTCCATGGGATACACACTTGGGCTTCCAACCTAAATGCATCCCCTCGAGGCAAACAGGCAGCATCAGCCTCAGGTGCTCCTGAAAACCCCATCAGCAGAGTCAAGAACAAGCCTAAATGGGTCTCATTTAAAAATGGTGAGTGCTGTAAAGGGACAACTGTGATTCAAGCAGAGCACAGAAAGAAAAAAAAAAAGTTATTACAATGAGAGCTATTTTCTGTTCTGGGAATGGTAAAGAAAGGACATATCCAAACTCTGACATCAGAGAGCTCCTTGATCCTTCCATCACGTGTCAGAAAGCTCCTTGATCAGCCCTGTGATTGGTACCTCAGCATGCATTTGTCATTCTGGGGAACGTTTCTTGTTAGTTTTCAATTTACCTTACGGAGGAATCAGGAAGAAAACTCGTGCTGCAGAGGTGCCCTGAGGCCAGGTGTGTTGGTGTGAGGGATGTCAGAGTTCTCAGTGGCTCTACTGTGGGCAGAGCTGCAGCTCTGTCCCACACCCTCCTTTCCAGCAGGTCTGTCCCACACCTGCCTTTCCAGCAGCCCTGCCAGGCTCCTCCCTTGCCCCAGCTGTCTGTGCTGGCAGCAGCTCAGCAGAACACGAGGAGCAGCTTGGCCTTGTACCTTCCCCTGTAAGGCTGTAATTTTTTGTTGTTGTTGTCCTTTTGTACCTGACGTGTTTGGGAAAAGCACTGCTATCTTGGCAAATATCTGGACATCTTTGCTGTTAAGAGAGCAGTGATTAATGTGCTTTTTTGTTCTCTCTGATTAAATTAAAACATGCATTCTAACATGTCTTGGAGACATTTATAATTGTCCTTGTGTAGCCCAGCTTATCAGGACACAGTAGCAGGTGTTGTCAGCAGAGCCAGCCAGGATTTTTATTGCTGCCTGCCAGCCTCTGTGCTGAAGGCCAAGGCCCAGATGCCACAGCCCTTTGCCTGTGCTGAGCAGGGTTTCCATGAGAATCCCTCCATCCCTGAGCCCAGGATGCAGGCTGGGGACACGGGGGACAGGCCCAGCCCTATCTGCCACCTCGCAGAGGCCCCTGCACGTTGACCTGCCCAGCTGCACTGGAGCTCGGGCAAGGTGGCTTTGCAGATTTCTCCACATCTGTGAGCACTTGAAACAAACTTCACTGGCTTTATCTTAAATGGAGCTTTCTGCTAGTTTATCTCAAAGTGTGTTTCAGTGGACAGAACAGCAGCTTTGATGCCAGAAGGAAACACATTTTCTGTGTGGAGCCCTCTTGTCCTCTCTTGTTGGGGTAACCCTGGGCAAAGTGTCCCCTTGCTCCATCTCAGCACTGCCCCTCCTGTCCCAGTGTGCTCAAATGTGGGGATTTGGGCAGTTTGTGGGTGCTGAGGTCACCACACCAACCTGCCAGATCTGCCCTCACCCCTTCCATGGTCCCATGTCTCATCTTAAAGAGGCTGCTCAGTTCTCAAGGCAGCATCTGGTGGTCACTCTTTAGCCAGGGTGGGACCAGCTGTGTGCTCATTGTGTTCCATCCCTTCCTCTGGTGAATTTTAGGCAAGTGGAGCAATCTCTATTTCTCTGACACCATAAGCTAGTGCTGTAGGAAAAGCTATCACTCAAAAAACCCCACAGTTTACCGACTTGGAGGTTACCTTTCTGGCTCTGGAAAAAAGATAAAATAAGTTTCATTTGAACTTGATGAAAGAAGTTTCACTTGCACTTTTGCCACCTTTGTGTGAGGAATAAAGACTGAACTGATAGTTGCAGGAGTTGTACACGAAGGGTCAGGTTTCCTGTTTCTGCCATTTTATCACTATTTTCATTTAAAGAAGGTGTAAGCCCATGAAGGTACTGGCACATACTGGTTGAAAGTCTGAAAAATTAGTATCAAAATGTTCAAAAGGCAGGACAGTGTTTTCTATCATGTATCCAACTCCTGGAAAGAGGAATGCATACTTATGCTATTGTTCTGTTGCAACTCCTTGGCAAATTTTTCCTGCATAGGGTAAAAGAACTAGAAATCCCTAAATATGGTACTTAACTGGGGGGCAGTTTGGCACTTTTTTGTTTGTTTCTCTTCAGTTTCCTTTGCCCATCAGCCCCGGAGTCACATTAATTCATCAGCTGTGTTTTGGGGATGTAAATCTATTTGCAGCTCTGGAATGGCCACGGAAGGGCCTGGTCAGAGCTCTGGCAGGGCATTCATCAAAAAGCATCACGTAAGAGCTGTCTCTGATCACAGCAGTGGCCACTCAGGGTTACCACTGCTTTGGAAGCAGATGTGCAACAGACAACCGAGGTTTTTATCAAAGGTTTTCAGGGCAGCGAGTTACCATGGCAGTTGCAGTAAGATAAAACACTGTAGGATCTTTGAGAAGGAGTCTGTTATAATTTTGTAATTCTATAGGGGGTATTGTCCAAGAATTCAAAGCACCCCATTAAGTTTCACTGCTCTATTGTAAGGTGGGTAAATATGATTAGTTCCATTATCAGACTGGCAAAATGAGGCACTGAAGTGAGATGATTCCCCCACTGTGGCAAATGTATCACTGGTGTCAACTCTTCTGTGGTGTCAGCCTGCCACAGCCCAGCAAGGCAGCTCTGGGATGTCTGATGGCCCCTTTGAGCAGTTTTGCAGGCTCAGGTGCAGCTGTGTTTTCCCAGTGGTGTCTATTCCTGGTCTCTCAGAGATTCACCCCTGTAGTGAATATTTTACATATTTTACTTGATGTATCTAAAAGTGGAGTTCATTAAGCAGTCCTTAAAAAAAGCCCTAGCACACAGTTCATGCCTTCATTAGCGTCTGCGTGCTGTCAGCGCTTCCATCGGCCCCCTCACGCCTCGCGCCGCTGAGTCCGCGCTCTGCCTGCACTCCCACGCACTGCACTTGTGCCTGAGACCGAACCTCTCCTGCCCACGAGTGCTGCCCTGTCCCACACCTGACCCCACTCTGCCCCGTGTCCCTTGCACAGCTCCCTCTGAGCCCGGAGCAGCAGCAGCCGCTGCCCGGGAGCCTGGGCACAGACAGCTATGGGCAGAACTCCCTCCTCAGCTCAGCACTCTTATTAAAAATTACCCCATAGGCTGATTGCTATTACTATTCTTTTTTATCCTGTTATTGTCTCCCTCAGGCCAGTCCAACAGTGAAAAGACGAACTTTAATCTGTGATTGCTTTTACACTTGCTCGTGTTTCACGCATGCTGGGAGGTGTGAGGCTCCAGCCTGCACTCTCCCAGTGAGCTGCTTCCTTACCTTCCCGAGGTTCTTTTTGTAGTTGATTTTCTACCTTTAAAGGTGATATCTGCACTCTAAAGGAGACAACAACTCTTTGTTAATCCTGTCTTCCATGCTAGTGTTGCTCTACCTTTGTTAAAGCATGGGATTATCCAGAGCTGAGTGTAAGCTGGGCTTTTCCAACAGTGTTTGGGATGGGGGGAAGGCAGCACAGCCATGCCTAGCTGTAAAGCCAGCCTTAAAGAAATTCTGCTTTCTCTGGGAAGGGGCCAACTCCAGTATCACATCTGAGCTCATTCCAGCTGTAAGATCCTGTCTAATCTGTGGACAGAGGGAGATCAGTGTGGTTGGTGATCCTTCGCAGGGAGCCCCAGCGATCCCCTGGCAGTGCCAGCCCACCTCCCGCCTGCTGCCTGCCCTTGCAGCCCAGCTCCAGTTCTGAGCTAGCATCCAGCAAGTGGCAAAGTGCAAATGCCAGTTGTGCTCATAGGAGCAGTGGCAACTGCAGCCACACAGCACCAGCTGCCAGCTCGACCTGCCCCACAGTTCCTGGGAGCACGAGCACGGACTGTGGTGGTGGAACACCTCTGTGTGTGTGCTCTGGGCCCACACCTGGCAGACTGCAGAGCACTCCTTGCCTTGTGCTCTTTCTCAGATCATGCACAAGAACTACAAAAAAGAGGCCAAACCATTTTTAATCTCTTTAATTAAAAAAAAACAGTGCTGGTGCTGACTTCATCCTTCAGAATCCAGAATGCCCAAATCCTCATTGTTTCCTCAGTCACCCATGGCAAGAAGGGCTGAAAACCCTTCTGGCATCCAGCAGACCAGCCCTGGCTCCTTGGTTCCTCCTCCTGTGGCATCCAGCTGACAGAGGTGTCCTGCCTTGTCCAATTTGGACATTTTATCCCTTTAACTATTGTCTCTTAGCTCCTCTTTCTTTGCTATTTTGGGATCTCCTTATGGCTGACATTTTGGTCATGTTTTTAGTGCCTGCTAAAAGGTTCATGTTCAAACTTTCCTAATGTTTTCCTTCTCGGGCTTCTTGCTAAGATCTCCTGTGGGAACCCTGCTCTTCTCTGTGCCTCATTTCATAATCCTCCACCCTGGTCTCAAATCTGATATGGTAGATCTTGCTGATTCACCAATTAAATCGAGTGGAATAATTTGGATTTTTTAAAAAATAATTTTTAACACAGTTTAAATCAGCCCAATTGATTGTTCTCTCATATAGCCCCTATTAAGCGTTTTCTGAGAGGGGAGAAACAATAGCATTGCTTTTATTATTTTTTTCTGACTTTTGGCTTTTATGGCAGCACAGTATTTGACTCTTTGCTCCTTGTCTTGCTCTGAAACAGTTTATCAAATCTCCTTCAACAATTACTGTCTGCTCCTCTATTATTCACTTTCACTTGCTTGATTCTTTCCTATCAATCAGCCTTCTTCTCCCTCTCCAGCCTGCATTCTGTCAGCATAAAAGTCTCCTGCTTGAACTGCAGTGCAGGGTAAGTGCAGACTTAACCCTTCCCCTGAGTTCCAAGCTCTCCACACCCTGGTGCCAAGGCAGCCACTCATTTTCTGTCTCCCTGCTTCAGCTTAAGCTCTTCAAGCTCCCCATCATCTGCTCACTCTTTCTCTCCATTTGCAAGTGAGGAATTTCTGAGTCAACAAAATGGTTTTCTGCAGTTTTTGCTCACCATCCCAGTAAAGCTGAAACTTTCACTGAAACTTTGGTGGGTGCTATAAGGTTTTAGGGCTAAAACAAAACCTGCTGCAGTGCTGGAGTTTCTCACTGATTCCTGTGTGCTTCAGATGAATCTCTGTCCAAGAACTCACCTCGCCGTGAAATCTCCTCTGCCTGTGTAACTGGGCTGAAGCAAGACTGTGAGGAGGTTGTTTTGTTCCTGAAAATTAAAGCTGTCCATTCATTATGACCACAAAAGTGGATCCTGCTGTCTTCTCTGCTCCTTTACCTTCCAGCCCCTCTGCATCCTCCCTCCCCCAGGTTTCACCATCCTCAGAGCTCAGTGCTTTCACCTTCATGTGTTTACATCATAAAGACTCTCAGAGAAAAAGGATTTCATAAGTAGGAAGTAGAGCTCTGGTTTTATCATAATCATTACTAAAGCAATTAATTTGGTCTGTGCGCTATGAAATTCGAAGACCTTTGGTAGGTCATGCTTAGAAGTACATGTCTTTTGTATTAGTGAAGTGATAAAATTCAAATGGAAATTAGAAGTGTTTTCTACTCTTTACATGAAAGGTGGGAAAAAAATGCTGGAATTTTACTGGATTATTAAAGGAAATATGTCAGAGGGGCTGTTCTTACTCTATGCTTTTGAGTGTCAGAAAAACATGAAATATCACATTTTTTCCATGAGAAAAATAGCCTTAAGGTATAAAAATACTGTTTATTTATGGAAAGTATATCATATTGTCCAACCCCAAAGCCTGAATGACCCTCATGAAAGTGTCCTGCCCCCAGTGGCAGTGGGCTGGGTTAGCAGATAAAGGCAGTGCAGGGATGGACCCCAGCACTCCCCAGGCTCTGATATCTGGCCTTGCTGCTGGTGTGGAGGGCACTGGGAGGAGAGCAATGGTATCTGGGCTTTCTATCAATTAGGATCAAAGCCACTTAGCTGGCTGAGATGTGCTTCCTCTGAATCCTCATTTTGGGTTTCTGTCATGCTTCTTTAATCTCCTACAAAGTTACATTTCCATAAAAAAAATTTCCATTTTCCTGCTTATTTTCGTTAAGTGGAAAGTCTCCTTAATGATGTTTTTTGGATTCAGAAGCTCCTCATCTAGGTCAGCATTTTCAGCATGCCAGTTTCCCAGTTGTTACATCGCTACGCCTCAAATCCTTAATTCTAAACAATGAAAGTCTTGGAACAGTTCTTGCTTTCCTTTAATTTCCTTCCTTCTGAGAGCTGAATTTTTCCTCTCATCACGGTCTCCATCCCAGCTTCAACCCATTTATCAATTTATAAGTCTCACTTCCTCCAGAATAGTTTTTCAGATACGTATTTTTAGATGAGAGCTGTTCCATCTTTCCAAAATGATCACTTCAAGCTCAGCCACTGGAGCTGAGACATACAATATTTAAATTATTATTTATAGTACAGGAACATGTGGAGACTTTCATTAAAGATAAGGTGTTAGCCTTGTGCCTTGGTGAGTAAAGGCACAGTGAATGATAGTCCCTACTCGGAGCAGTTTGCACTCTTCAGCCTGGGTGGACTTGCAGGGAGAATTTAAGGAGAAATTTAACCAAAACATGTGTTGCCATCACTCAGGGCTGAGTAGAACCTCCAGGTTTGGTCAGAGTTGCCCAGCCCTGCCTTCCCCAGCTCAGGGGGCTGCTCTTTGTGTCTCAGTGCCTGACAGGCGGGAGAGGCAGCAGGATGGGCTGAACTCCATGAGATCACAGCCACCCACAGGAGATGCCAGGGGAGCACAGCTGGGCACATCTGCAGCAAGGTGATCCCCTGGGCTGCAGCCAGGGACACGGAGCTGCAGGGCACCGTGGGGAAATACCACCTGGAGAGGACAGGGTACATGTACAAACGTGGCCAGACAACTCCAGATTCCAGTATTTTTCCAGTCATCGTTAGAGGTCCCTTTCCTCCAGCGTGTCCCTAATTCTTTTGATTCCTCAGCTAGTGCCAGCTCATGATCTGTCAGGCTTCAGCAAAGCCTGGTGCATTTCTGTACTGAAAGAAACCTTTCTACTTGGATTGCCATTTATAGCTCCAATTTTTTTCACTAAGTGGTGTAAATTAGTTCTGTGTGACTTGATGGATTCTCTCCCTCCCCCTTGACAACAGTGATAAAAGATCTGACCCCTTTCTGGATGTTTGTAAAACCAAACATACAAAATCTAATTTGTTTAGGGCTGAGCTTTTAATTGCTTTACCGTCACAATGTGAAACCAAAGGCTTTGGCAATCTTGGGGATTGATCGACTGATTTATAATAAAGGACTTGACCCAAGAGGAGTTATCAGCCTTGGATGTAGCAAAAGAAATCTTTTTGGATTTGTCAGGATGTTGGTACAGACTTGTGTGGGGCAAGGATTTGGCATGCAGCTTCTGAACCCTGCTGTGGCTGATGATGAAATGTCCCAGTGAAATGTTCTTCCAAGCTGCACTTCTTATCAGGGCTGAACACTGTGACAGGGAAATAAAGCTTAACAACACTGGCCAGGGCTTTCTCTGCTCCCAGGTGTCTGAAAATCAGGCCAAGTTCGCTGACCCAACAGGAGGATTGAAACCCCTGCAGGTTTGAGGGGCTTTGGGGCTTTGATTGCTTAGAATTAGGATTGCAAAACAAACCCAATGCTTAAATGCAGTGTGTTCCTGGTCTTAAACTACCTCTAGTTCACTTAGGGCTTTTTGCCCTGGCCCACAGATCTTAAAGCCTTCTTCAGCCTTTCAGAGGTAGCACTGCTTTCTTTAGCCTTCTGCATGTGCTGATTAGTATCAAGTCAGAATAATTCTTTTTTCCCCAGAGAAATCCCCTGTGTTTTACTCATAAATAAAAAAGGAAAGGAAGAAACATTCTTGATGGTATTTTTGCAGTTTGACTTTGCCTTTAGAATAGAACTGCACACATACAGCACTTGTCGTCCCTAAAACTTACATTTTGAAAGTTCTTTGAAGATCTAAATTACAGATCTTTCATATGAAAAGTTAATGAAGGACTCTAAACAAAATAAAATAGAAATGATGACATGAAAGAGCCTTCTTATGGCTTCAATAACAAGATAAACAGTTTAATATTCCACATACTGCATTAAAAATAACAGCTGGGCTCTGCAGAGACAAACCCCCTGACTCAGCTACACTGGTTCCCACATTACACCAGGACAGCTTGGACACTGGCAACTCTCCCTCCCTCATCTCCTCCCTCTGGTCCCCAGAAATGCTGAAGGCAGCCAACACCTGAGCAGTTTCAGCAGACACCACGAGTACTTTAACAAATGCAGAAGTAAAGTGCCTTTGCCAGCACCACTTCAGTACCCCCAAGTGATAGACACACACTGTATTGACAGCCTCCAATTTTAATGAGCTATTGCTGTTTTAGACCGTATTGATTGGCCTTTTTTTCTCTTCCTCCAATTCAGCAAGAGGAAACAAGAACCAGCATTTCATTAAAAGGAGACTTTGTCCAGTGTTTCATATTTCATGAATACTTGTGAGTGAGCACGTCCCATAAAACAACCAATTAATTCATTGCTAAATCTCAGACTGAAAACCACACCACTACATTACCAGAAGCCTGGGGAGCTACAAGGTTGAACATTTCCTACTGTACAAAAAGTTTCCAAACATGATTCTCATCCACATTCCTTGACTCACTTCACTTTCTACCTCTCGGCTCTGCTGACAGCTTCTGCTGTGTTTGTTGTTCTGTGTGACTGCTGTACTGTGCTGCTCACAGCTCAGGCTATTTCAGATGCAATCCCCATTTTTCTGTGTGTTTTTTGTTATTGTTGCTTTTGACAACATCACAGATTCAGCTTAAAAGTGACCAAAAGAGCAGGGGAAGGAGTAACCTGCAATAATGATTTGCAAATTGTGTTAATTTCATAGTGGGATTCTGCTTTTTGATAGGATTTAATGCGTAATGAGCTCCTGAGACGTTATTTTTGCTTCAAAGCTTTGCTGAGTACTAGATCCTATTAAATTCTTGCAGTGAACACACCAAAAAAATACTTTGAGCTAATTTTAATAATTTTTAATTGAAGGAATATTTTTATTCCAATTTGAATATTCAAGCTGTTCAAAAGTTAACGCATTCTCAAAGTATTCATCAGTCTTTTCATTCCATAAAACCTTTTTTTAGGCAGCCTGTAGCTTTTGGGGAAGGGGGCAGGTCTTTTGTCTCAGATTTGTTTTTCAGACCCAATTGAAACAATTTTAGGCATATTTTGCTATTTATTTCTTTTTAAGTGCCTACATGCTGCAGTCTAATCTCCATTCTTTTTATTGCTGTTTTATAGTCTGCCATTATTGTTTGTTTCCTTTGCGTTCTCCTAAAAGCAGAAACAAAACACAAATTTCCCTGCTAGTCCTTTCTTGAGTGGTAGCAGGAGCCGGATTTGTGTGCGTGTGTCATGCTCAGCAACATATGTATTTCGTTGTTAGCAGAGTTGTTACATTACATTAAATCTTAGGGATTCCAACAGAGCCTGTCACCCCAGGTTGCAAAACAACTCGCAGTAGCCCAAACAGCATCAAAATCTACGCTCAGGAGCAAGGGATGTGTTACTGCCGTGCTTCAGGAGGAGGAGGAGACACAGGGTGTTTCAGTGGGCTGGTTCGAGCCTTCCCAAAGACCTGGAGTTGGTTCCCGTATCCTCCTGGCCTTATCCCTGCTCTCCAATATCCCAGGAGAGCAGCAGGCAGCGCTGTGACAAGGGAAACACAGCCCTGGGGGTGGTGTGGGCACAGCTCTGCTCCCTTGGAGCACAGCACACCCAGGACTGGGTGTGAGAGGGGAAGAAGGGAAGAGGGGCAGAAGGGCAGAAGGGCAGAAGGGCAGAAGGGAAGAAGGGAAGAGGGGAAGAGGGGAAGAAGGGAAGAAGGAAGAAGGGAAANAGGGGAAGAGGGAGAGAGGGGAAGAAGGGCAGAAGGGAAGAAGGGAAGAAGGAAAGAGGGGAAGAGGGGAAGAAGGGAAGAGGGGAAGAGGGGAAGAAGGGAAGCCCTGGCGGTGCAGCCGAGCCCGTGACACGCTGCCCACTTGGGCCATGGGTAGGGTGGAGAGGCTCTGAGTCCCACACCTGCCTGCAGAGGGGTTTGGGGCTAACAGGGCTGTTGGAGCTGGCCTGGGGGATCTCAGCTTGCCTGGCATCTCCTCCCAGGTGAGTGCAGCCAGGCACTCTGGGGACAGAGGTGTGGCCTCGGCCGTGAGGACCGAGGGGTTTTGGTGCCACCAGGGCTCTGTCCCAGTGCAGCCAGCCAGGGGCTCTTCATTAGTGGTAAATGAGTGACCCTAATGAGTCCTTCCTTCTCCGTGTCAGTTTTTAGGAATCAGAGACAGATGGTTAAGAGCTCTGAGATGTTTGGGGTGACCTTGGGGAGGCTCTAACTACAACGCAGAATTGCAAACGGTAAATGCAGTAAGCAGATTAAGAGTCTGGCACTCTGGCAAATCTCAAGACCTAGTCTTATGTTGCTATTTTTCCCCTATGGCAAACTTACAGATTTCACAATGACTTTGCTGTAACAGTGACTTGAAAATTATAGTGAGTGTGTTCCCTTTTAAATAATGGATTATGAGGCAAAGATTAATTTTTGCTCAATTTTCACACTAATTCAGTGCCTTGCTGCCAGCAGAAGCACAAAGAAGGACACGAATTCACAGTGGCTTTCTTCTCTTTCAAAGTTGTCACATGCTTTTATTGGATGGGTCTGTTTGCAATAAAGTCCCATCACTCACATCTGGTGCCTGCTGAACCATGGGACTCTGACATCTTCTGGAGCATCCTTTGGTTCTTTGGTGCTTTGGTTTGGCTTAGCCCCTTCCCAGCCTGCTCAGTGCAGGTCTGGAGGAAACCAGTCCTCTTCTGCCCTGGACAAAAGGACACGTGGCAGCCACCACTCTGCTGCTTGTTTTTCAGGCCAGTTGGAAAAGCAGGGGAGAGGGAGGGAGAAAGAGAAGGAAACAGACAGACAGACAGCTGAGGTGAAACCAGAAATGCTATGTCCCAGGGGCATTTATCAGCCCAAATGAAATGGAAACAGTGAAAGGGAAACACTGTTTTGCTTTTCTCAAAATTGTATTTCCAGTTGAATGACTTGAAAAGAAAATATCCTTTCCTTTTCCTGCGATTTTGAGAGATCTGTTTGCTAAGTCTGCAGGCTTAGTAGGAGAGACAAGGAGTATTTATTTTCTGTATACGTTGGTAATTTATGAGGTTGCTATAAATGTAGAGTTTATGGACGTAAAATCAGGCCATGAAATAAAAAGGATTTTATTCAAATATCCCAGCTTATTAATTCTTTCTAATTCTTCACAGAGGTGGAGATGAGTGAGGATGCATACATGGTTTACTGAATATTAAGAGGGAGAAGATCCAGTAAAAGTAGCAAATGCAGGTATAATTTAAAAATAGAAAAAGATGAAAGATAAGTGAATTTTATTAGGGATTGAAATATAATTGAATTTTCCTTTTCCTATTTTGCCATCAAAGATGGCAGAAAGAAGTTTACCTTTGTGGGAAAGGGTCTTGCATTGCTAAGAAACCTGTGCAAAGTGGCTTTACCCTCCTGTGCAGCAGGGTGTGACCGAAGGGATGTAAATGCAGCTCTTATCTGTGCCACATGAAGGAGTAGAGAGGAGATTTAGAGCCTTGAGCGAGAAATAAGATGGCACAATGGCTTTCTCTGGGATTTACTGCTCCACCAAGAGCAGCAATGGGGCAAACATGTCCTTCTTTCTGAGTAGTGTTTAGTGTCTGTTCCACTGAGTGTCCATCAGCGTGCCTGGCTGTGCAATGTGTTCTTGGCCTGCCTTCATCTCCAGAAATGTCCAAGAGGATGAAGGGATGGAGAAAGCTCCTGTTCTGTGATGTGTTGGGAGATACACAGGGAGATGGAGGAGCTGCTGGGCTGTCACAGAGTCCCAGGCTGAGGGGCTGCACCTGAGAGCCCTCAGAGCTCTCAGAAACCTCTCCTTTCAAGCTGCTTTCTGGGAGAAAAGAGTCAGCACAGCCTGAACCTTCAGCATGTGCTGGGTGCATGTCAGCAGGCTCTCCCTGGGCACTCCACACTTCCCAGTGGCTGCTTTTCCCCAGTGCTTGGAACTGGTAAGGGAGAACACATCAGGTGTGCTGAGTGCAGATGTACTGAATGCTGGAGCAGGTGATACTGACCTCACAGAGCAATCGTTTGCAGGCCTTGACCAAAGCAGGTCCTTGCTATTTGCTAACTTTGGAAAAATGCAGATGTCCCAGAAAACACCTCCTGTCCTGGAGGCCCTGCACTGCCTTTTCCCACACTTTACTCCCAAGGTTTGTAACGAGTGTATTCAGGATTTGGCAGCTGTCTTTAGGGTGTCTGCTTACCCCTCCACTGACACTCCGTGCGTGGGGACCAGTGTGCAAACAGAGTCCACGTCCTTCATGGGCTCTTTTCCTGGCCAAGGGAGCCTCTGGCCGCAGCAGTCACCACCCAGCTCCTGGACTAACTGAGATGGGAGGAAAGAAGCTAAGATCTGTTTCCTCCAGTTAAACTGGGGAGGAAATTAAACTAGGGAGGGCTCTGTAGCTAAGGCAAATGGCATAAAATGAGAAAAAGATCACTGTGATGGCTCTGAGTGGAGCATCAGCCTCTTCTGCATCGTGGCATCTGCTGACCTTGCGTGTCCCTCTGAGCCCTCCTGTCTGTGGGGTTTAGCTGGGATCACCAGTGCAGCCCTGGCAGAAAACACGTGAGAGCTCCAGTGATGTAGAGGATCAGCTCTGCTCCCGGAGTGGCAGCTGGTGGGATGACACGGAGCAGTTTCCCAGGGCAGGAGGGACTGGAAGTCTGTGATGAAACCGTGGGACAGAGGGGTTTGAAGAGAGACTGGCTCTGGAGTTCCTAGTCCAGTGGTACTCCAGGAGGGCTGGACGGGGCTGTCTGATGGCGAGATGAGATGAGCTGCACTTCACAGAGCGCAGGAGTGCAGGAGCAGTGTCGCAGTTCAGGATACTTTGGTGTCTTTTTTTGGAACGTTTTTGATAGTAGAGGTGGCATCTGACCTTCTGCATTTGAGATCTGATGGCTCAGGGATCTCCAGCTATAATATTGGCCATCAGTCCCTACTCTCATATACAGAACTGGTGCCAGGCTAAGAAAAGCCTCAGAGAAAGCTGGCTGTTCTGAGAAGCAATTCCCATTGTTGCATTCGCTAAGACTTCTGGGCCCCTGAGGTATACAAGGGAGCGTCTGAGTTGTAAGTATCAAAAGAAATTAATTATTCTATATTATAATTAAGTCTTTTTTAATTAGCTGGATAACTGCAATTTTTCTTGAGTTGCAGTGCAGGTTTTGTCATAGCCAGATAATCTGTATTTAGAGAGATTTACCTGAGAAATTTCTCGCATCCACAATTGTCCTTCTGTAATATAAAGCAGTAAATAACAGTTCTAAGGTGGCTGCAAGAAAGGCAGCTCTCTTTAAAAGAAGTCTGTCAAGCCAAACTTGTCCCTCAAAATGTATGTTTTGTAAAAGCCTTCAGAAAATGTTGGGTCGAACTGTTTTAGTGTTATTGTGTGGAAATCAATATTTCCCTGCAGCCTTTGCAGCCCCCAAATTGTAGCATGTTGTTTGTGCAGAAGAAGCTGAAAGTGAAACTGTCTGAAAATGAGAGTGAAGTAAACTGGCCTGTTTCTATAATTTGCCCTAAAAGCCCCCGAGGTAAACAAAGCAACACACCTGAGCAGTCAAAACTGAAATATTCTCCTAATGTAAACAGCTGAACTGGAGGATGTTGGTGGCATTCTGGGAGGAGGTTTTGCTTTTCTTTCAGCCTTGGTCCTTCTTCCCTCCCCCTTCCCACCTCCCTCAGTCCCATTCCTCGTCTGCTGTGCCACACAGCAAATTTCCAGGCTTTGTCCTCCAGCAGAAGCAGCAAGGAAGTCGTGCAAGATCCCCACGTGCTTCGAGTCTGGAATCAGCGAACTGCCTGCAGTGGGTTCCCCACCGCTGGAGAAGAGAAAGCCTTTTCCCACTGCTCTGGCACGGCAGCAGCATCCCGAGCATCAGCAGAGGGGGGGAGCAGCTCCGGGAGACGGAGGCACCGGGGACCCTCGAGCTGGCAGAGACGGGAACGGCGCTCCCAGGTGCTCCTGGCCCTGCCCTGAGCTCTGTCGTGTGGCACGGGCATGGCTTAAGGGCTCCGCAGGACTTGGACAGGTGATGGCAGGAGGACCAGAGTTTATCATCTTGGATACTGTGGCTGCAGGTGGGTATGCTCTGCTGCTGAAGCCGAGTTCAGAAAGGAACCACGTTGATTTGGTGAGTTTGACTGAGACCTCCGTCAACAAAATTAAAAGGGAAAGTCTGAGACACACAAACTTGCTCACGGACACAGCAGTGTGGATGCAGCAGCTTCACAGTGTTGTATGTTCACCTGTCTCAGGCAGAGGAAAAAGATGAAGCCAGTTTGTAGGAACAGGAGGAGATCAGGAGAGCAAAGGACCAGAGGAAAGCAAATGCTGTGCTGACTGGCAAAGAGACTGCTCTCTTTGTGTTCTTTGTGCTTGACTGAAACATCTTCACAGGATTTCTTTCCCTCTAATCTGGAAATAATTCTGTTTTATTTTAAGCCTTCTATTAAGACAAGTCACGCAGCAGTGGCTGGCTGGCGGCGGGCGGCTGCGTGTGCGCGGACGCCTGTGTGCGCTTCCAAGGGGCTGCTGCCTTCTTTGGTTGACACTGCAGTCAATTATTGTGTTTTCAATTATATATAAAAGGCAATGATGGAGGTTTTCAGCGTTTATAGCACCACAAATCACAGAGTCCTTCACCATACCTGCGGCACCGCTGTCACAGTGTAGCACGGCAGATCACAACTTCCCCACACAGGCTTGCAGGGGGAGTGGCGCCACAGGGACTGTGAGAGGGATCCACGGGGAGGAGGGCAAACCCTGAGGGACATCATGGGAAGGGCAAACCCTGAGGGACACCATGGGGAGGGCAAACCCTGAGAAACACCACGGGGAGAAGGACAAACCCTGAGGGACATCATGGGGAGAAGAGCAAACCCTGAGGGACACCATGGGGAGGAGGGCAAACCCTGAGAGACACCACGGGGAGAAGGGCAAACCCTGAGGGACATCATGGGGAGGGCAAACCCTCAGGAGCTGCTGCTCCTCTGCATGGTCCCTCAGCCACCAGTCCCTGGCTGACAGATGGGGACGGGCAGTGTGATCCCTGGGCTGTGCCAGGGAAGGACAGGAAGATCCTTTTTCTGGGTGCTTCCCATGGTCCAGAGGACAAACAAACCCAAAGCTGTGGAGGAGGAGAGGGCCCTTTGCTGTCCTGCAGTTTGTGGCTCTCTGCCCACAGGAAGGCAGGGGGTATCCTGTCTGGACTGGATAAATCTTGGAAATGGCATTTGAAGTAGACATGAAATAGGGTTTGGAGGGAACTAGAGGCTGGGAGAAGATCTGGCTAGATGGAATATAAAATCCATTAGTGTCTTAATGCATAAATTGGCAGAACTGTACAACAGCAATGAAAATCAAGCTACTGGGAGCCCAAACTCTTATTAGATTCTGGTGCCTCGATGACCATTGAAATTACTGTTTTGCAAGAGTGTGGGTGCCCATAAGGTGCCCCAACAGACACAAGGGTGGAGGGGTCTCCTCTGGTGCAGGGAGTATCTTAGCTCTGCCCCCATACACACACCAGTGCAAACTGCTTACTGGAGAGTGTGCCTGAGGAATTTTGTATTCAGCATCATGTACAGGATAAAAAATGGGCTTTTCAGCAGCCTGTTCCTTAAACAAAACAGGTAAGTTTGGATCTGACTAACTGTGCAGGGATAATACAGAAATAGAAAGACTCATAATTACCTTACCTACAAAATGATGTTTTCCTGTAAAGGCTCCTGAAATAGTCAGAACAGCTCAGGATGAGGGTCAGTTACCTTTCTGCAAGTATAAGCTTGAGATAAGTTGGAGTATGGGAAGATTAATGCCTTTGCTTTAATAGCAGAGCTTGATCCAAGACTGCAGAAGCGCTGTAAGTACCCAAGCGAGCCCAGAAAGCCTGGTGGATCAAGGAGTGCCAGTGCAATGACCCAGCATGTGTAATTCCCCTGTGTGGCCAGTATTAAAGGGAAATAGAAAGATGCATCTGACTGTGGATTTCAGAGCATTAAATGCTGTAACTCTGCAAACATCACCTCTTCTTGTTAAAATGCCAGAAATTACGGCTGCAATACTACAAGGAGCTAAGTGGTTTTTGGCCATAGATCTAGCAAATGCATTTTTCTTTAGCCCTTTAGCAGAGAAATGTTGTAAAAGTTTGGGGGTTACAGTTCAGGAGGAAGAAACAAATTTACTTGAGTTCCTCAAGGATTTCACCAGCTCCTGTGATCTGTCACATACACATCACCCAAATGTGGGAGAAATTAGCCTGGAGTTCCAGGAAGTGTGTGACATCAAATGTGGTTCATACCTGAACTGGGTGGATTCTGAAGAACAAGTATGTCAGCAGACTAGGAGATTTGGCTGCAGTCCAGGAGGAAGGATTGAAAGTCAACAGACAAAAGGTTCAATTAGTGCAACAAGAGGTAAAATATTTAGGAGCAATACGAGGTATTGAAGGCTGGGCTCCTGATAAACAGAGTGTGGAATTAATTCCAAAGCTGCCCAGCCCCGCTGCTCTGCCTAGCTAAGAGCACTGTACGGCACATTTATTGTATGCAGGATTTTATTCTGATGTTCACTGAAGTGAGTCATCCTCCAGCTAAGCTTTTAGAGAAAACCAGGCAATGGGAGCAGGCTGCAGGAAAGCAGGCAGCTCAGTCAAGCTGAAGCCAGCCTAGCCCAAGCTGCAGTGCTGGGCTGTCTGGACCCAGGAAGCTTCCTCATGCATGGTTTGCCTCTGTCAGCCAGCAAAAAAAAAAGTGCCAACTTGGCACAAAAAGAAAGATACCGTGTTCCAGGCTATTGTGTGCTCATCTCAAATCTTATTGACACCACAACTCCTTGTCAAAAGGAATGAGTATATTTAGTCTGGAAATCAGAAAAATTGGATTATCTTGTTGGAGGAAGGCCAATGGCACAACACCCTAGTCATGCTTCCTTGAAACACAACGTGTTCGGTACAGCCCAGGATGGTGCCTATCGAGCTCCGGGCTGGCAGCACAGCCCCTGAGTGAGTGACTGGGGGGCAGAGCTGGAGCGGGGCGCGAGGCACGAGCGGCTCCGTGCGCCGGTGGTGGAGGGCGCCGAGCACGAGTCAGACTCCGCGGCCTCCCGATGTGCAGCGGCCTGTGCAGGTTTAATTGCCTCTGCCAGAACAGATCCGCATAAACCAGAAATGTGCCTCACAGGTGGCCGGGGTTGGTGCAGAGGAGGCTGGCCCGGGATGCGCTCCGGTGCGCGCGGAGAGGAGCGGGAGTCGGGGCAGGGCTCGCTCAGCGCGAGAGGCAGCGATCCCACAGGCAGTGTCGGGTCTGCTTCCCCGCGCACCGAGCAAACGACGAGGAAGGATTTCATTTTGCTGAACACGACTTTTGCCCATCGAGTTACAAAGCAGAAACTACACAGAGCAGAATGACCACAAACCTCAGGATATGAAGAATTTAGCGTCTAAAGGAAGCTTTCAGGAAGTTAGTACAGGTGAATGGCAAAAACTAGGATGTGGTGTTCCCATCTAAATGACTCCACAAACAACTGCAGTCAGCCATGATTCTATTCCTTTTAAGACCTTGACATGAAGTGAGATATGACTCTGAGAGAACTGGTGGTTAAAAACTTTCTTATCAGATGAATAGCAACTGAAGGGTCTCACAGATTAATGAATAAAAGAATCTGACAAACGACTGCAGCAGGATAATCAACAAATAGCCGAGCAATTAGGGCAAAATGTTCATAGAATAGATAAAAGGTAGAAAATGGTAAATAATCAACATGAATAATGGTGAGTAGGGGTTCAGGTAGTATATCATGGGCTCCCAGCAAAGAGCACACCTGGGGCTGTGAGTGGGATGGCTCTGGCACTAGCACAAATAAAGGCATTTCCATTGTTTATTAGTTCAAGTAAGTTCTGACAACGTCAGGCAGCTTCATCAATCACAGCCAAAGCTTTGGAAAGGAGAAAAACACTAAGCCATAAGAAAAGTTGTCTTTACTTTTCAGATGACAGAAAGGAGTGAGTGTTAACCATCCCCAGACCTGGATCAGCACAGAAACATAGATCTGCTGTGGTGGGTAAGAATAGCTCTTCCAGCTGTATTGTACATCAGTATTACTGAAGCTGGGACCATGGTTGAGTGGTCTGGGGTCGTTTTGTTCTGCCTACTGTGGCAGTTGCATGCAGTGTGGTTTTGCCTGTGTTTCACACTGGAGCTCTCGGGATGTTCCCTGAGGTCCCACATCCTCTCCTCGCTGGGTTGCACCCTCTCTATCAGACCAAAGCACCTCCTGTGGGCAGGGTGGGTGGTCAGTAGGATAAAAGCAGCTGGCAGGCCTTGCTGCAGTAGGTGCTGAGCTGGAGGTGGAGCTCTCTGGCCGACGTCTCTGAGGTGTCTGAGCTCCCTCGTCATCCACGACTGGATATGTACAGGGATGGCTGAAAGCAGCATCAGCCTCGCTTTCCCAGAGCCCGTCGTGCTGCGGCTGGAAGAAAAACACCGGCTCACCCAACGGTTTGAAAGTCCTTATGTTTGATTTCCTTTCCTCTTCCCTCCCTTTCGCAGTCCCATCCACTTTAATTTAAAAGTATCGTGTTCCCCCTTTTCCTGAGAGGCCAGCGTGTGTCTAACAAGCAGTGTAGACACAGCCATGCACTATTGTTCCTGTCACCTCTAATCACACAGCCATCACCATCGTGCTAAATCCCTTCCTCCCATCTGCATTCCTCTGGATCACATCCTCCCTCACCCCTCCGTGCAGCCTGGGCTGCTCTTTGCCTCTCCATCCTCGGCCCTTCCTGAGCAAGCAATCCAGCAGCTCCAGAAGGGAAAACTGCTTGTTACAGTGGAGGGTCTTTTTCCTGTCAGAGGAACTTGTTTCCTCTGCCATGAGCTAGGATCTCTTGAGAGAAAGCAAGCTAAAATCATCTTTGAGCAGCCTCTTCTGTTCTGCCCTCCTGGTGCAGGTTGAAAATGAGAAGAAAAGGGGAGGGGGAAGATTAAAAAGAAATAAAGAAAAGAAAAAGATCTTCCGAAAGGAAGGCTCTTCCAGAGCCCAAACAATCGGTGGGACAATAGCGGTAAGGATCGCAGCTCAGCGCGCCGCTCCCGCCAGACGGGGAAAGGCTCGGCCCTCGGCTCTGAATGTGGCCTGGGTGATGAGCTGAAAAGCTCCCTGCTCACGCTGCAGACAAAGCCTGGGCAGAGGGCAGAGGTGAAGCCAGCTGGGACCCAGCCTTGTAATGAGGCGCACGCTGGGAGCTGGGAGCATTAACCCAGCGCCGGCGACACGAGGCGGGCGGGCGGCGTGACCCCGAGCCCATCGGGCGCTGGCTCACACTGCTGGCCCGCGTCTTCCACTTAATAAACTCCACTGATAGCTTTAATAAAGACGCCTCACACTTCCACGGTTTCATGTGTGACCTCTTTGTGTTTGCTACCAAAAACACAAAGTAAGAGAGCCAAGGATCATTAGCTGGCGAGGCAAAACTGCCCCTTCCCTTGCTCTTCTGTTTTTCTTGTGAGTATCAACTGCTTGGGAGGCAGCGGTTGCTTGTGATCCTTCCTGTCTCCAGGACAGGCTTCTGCCAGAGCTTGGCAACAAATTAGAACAGAGCTGCCTGCAGTTTGGGCAGCTCTAGCCCTGCTCCTGCTTCAGACTCCTCCTGCCATAACTCCTTTCCTGCCCAAAGGCCGAGTCAATGGGCCCCAGAGCATCTGTAGGGTCTGGAAAATGCTGTCAGCCCATCTCTTCCCAAATTTTTGGCAAGGAAGAAAGATTTGCAGAAACCAGAGACCAGAAGAAATCCATTACCACCTCCCAGTGAACCTCCTGAGGGTCCCTGGCTGTGCTGCATGAGCCAGGGGACTTTGGCTTCCGGAAAAGGTCATCTGCCTCAGCAGGGAAGAAAAAAGACGGATCTGTACCTCTGTAACTTTTTTCTAGGCAGGCTAAAGAAAACTTTGCAGAAGAAATGTATAGTTTAAAACCTAAAGAGTGGAGAGTCTGTTTGGTAGATTTTCTTTTAAATTTTGAGTTTTCTGGGTAGGTTTTTTGTTACTATTTTATTTGCTGGTTGAATTTTTATTTAGAAGTTNTTTTTTTTTGTGGTTGATTTTTTTTTTTTTTTTTTTTTTTGCATTAGAAATCGTGTCGGTTGTCAAACAAGAGTCTGGATTGATGTGATTTTTTATGTCTAGCTTTCAACATCCTCAAAGGCATCTAATTGTTCAGGACATACTGAGTATCTGCACTTACAGAAATCAAGCCTCGAGTGGAACTCCCCTGAAAGCCAGGCATCGGGAAGCCAAGATTAGTTTTCAGAAAGTAAGTGGTTTTCATTTTTCGGTTTCTCAAGGACTCTTTCAAGGGCCAAGCAGATGGCTGGGAGATCTACAGAATGGAAACCTGCAGTTCTAATGGGGACACAGAAGTGTGTGTGGAGGGGGTTGTTTGTTTGGGGTTTCTTTTAGCTAAATTGTCTTTTTGTTTGACAGCAATTTACACTATTTATGCAGCTGGAATGCCAGTGCATTTTTGTGTGGACTCTTCCTTTTCAACAAAGGACTGAGGAAATTGCCACACTAATTCTAGGAGCTTCCCAGCAGCTCTGAGGCATAACCAGAAGAGCAATTTCCAACTTAAAAATACAAAGGCAAACAACAGAATAAAAGCACAGTTCAGTTCAGGAAGCAGCTCTAGCTCCATTGGCAGGGAGTTTCAGTGGAGATGTGGGTATGTGCTGAGGACCAAGCTGGCCTCAGCTGGTTTTTCCGGAGCGCTGGGGACTGCCTTGGCCCCTTGGCAGCGGTGAGCTGGCTGGGAGAGCTCCTTGTCCCCGGGTGGGAGGGCTGTGGCAGGGGCGGCAGTGGCAGCACAGCGCACAGGTGTCCCCGTGGCCCCGGCCTGGACCAGGGCGTGGCAAAGCCCAGCCTTGTAAAACCCTGCTGAGGGCAGGCAGAGCTCAGGGCTGCAGAACGAAGCCCTCTCTCCTCTGGCTCTGGGCTGGCCCAGCTGCCCTGTGGCTTAAAGGAATCGTGCTGATCTCACGGGGTAGGGCTGGCCCTTCCTCGGGGAGCTCCACGCAATCCCCGGGATCCTGCGCCCGCTGGGCACGGGTTTCACTGGAAAAGTGCACAGACACCCCCTCATGTTTGCATGTATTTGCTGTATGGCTGTCCCACACATTTTCCTTGCTAGCCTGTCATAACCATTACTAAAATATGCTTATCTCATATATGCAAATAGCAGGGTATTTATAAGATTCTTTGAAATTTCCATAATTGTGCTGTAAAAAAAATCTCCTTGCTTATCTCGCAAAGTGTTGTAACCACAGTGTTACTTTTATTGGAATCCAAAAATCACTCAGCAAAATAAGAATAGTTAGAAAACTGTCAGGTTTTTATATTTTTGAAATAGAAGGGAAAGAAAGTGAGCAAACCAGGCTTTATTATTTTAAATTAGAAACTTTAATGCTCACCAAAAAGGATATAAACTGTAAATGTATTTTAGCAGTTCCTAGAGAAAAAGAGAGAGGTTTTAATAATAACACTGTGTGCTCCTATATCATTTTCATTAGAAAAATCTTGGAGCACTTTCAGCTTATTAAAGAATGGAATGCCTCAGAAGGCTCTTGGGAGGCACTATAGAAAAGTAAAGTAACAAATATAAATCCACATTACTCTCCATACTGTGATTACCTGGAACTTCCCAGCCATCCTGGGGATGGATGTTCAGCTCCCTGTCCCAGCTCAGGACTGGCAGCCCCTGGCAGGGACAGGAGCTGCCCGTGGCACTGGCAGGGGCTCCACTGTACCAGGCTGCTCATTCTGTGGGTGAGTGAATCAAAACACAGAAGAATTGTCCCAAATCTTGTGTCCTGCCCCGTGGGGACACACCAGGAGCTCTGCAGGGATTCCTGTGCCTCCTTTGGGGAATCCCGGGTGCTCTCTGGCCTCACATGAGTGGGCTCCTCACCAGGTTCTTCACACAGGAATGGCAGGCTCCAGTGAATCATCCTGGGAATGATGTGGAGAGGACAGAAAAATAAGACATTAGCCTAAATTTAGCAAGAGCCATAAAATGTTCACTGGAACAACAAAAGGAGGAAGAGAGGCTGTAAAGGTAGGGGGCATTCCCTGGTCTGATGAAGAAAATAATATTAAAAACTCCCCGGTGTTTAATTTCAGGAAATACAATAGACTAGGCGAGTGCCCAGAAGAGGAACAGCATGTTAACATATCTTAGATAAACAGGAGCCAAGTTGTTACCCTGACAGAAAAAACAGAGAGCCCATCAATGCAATGGGGGAGAATAATAAATTAAAAACCAGATGGTTCAAAGATGTGATTGCGTCTTCAGCTTCAGCAGGAAGAAGGAAAGGGAATACATATGTATTGCAGGCAGGCCAGGAACACAAGAGCTGGAAAAAATACAAGAACAGAAGAGGCAGGCTCATCATAATGAAATTAATTAAAAGAGCAGGACCTCAAGTTATTTTAGGTCCCAGTGGTAGAAACACCACAATTCCAAGCTCCATTCTTCATTTATACATGAAGTTTCCTATTTCATCCATGCTCAAAAAAGGACCTCTTCCTTTCTGAGCTAGATAGTGAGTCAAGGCAGATGGGGATTATTCTGAGCTTGGAGAAAACAAAGAAGCACAAATTAATGGCTTACTGGCAGAAAGGCAGTTTAAAGCACTTTGCCAAAGCACATTTTATTCCTACACTTACCCAACATACTTTTTTTTTTCTTTAATTCTGTTCAGCACAGAAATGCATGACTAAGCAGAGATACATATCTGCATTGTGCTCAGGCTGGAGGGGGCATTTAACCAAGCAAAAAGCAGACAAAAAGAAGGGAGGGAAGTCTGTAATGGCTGCTGCAATGACTTAACAACTTGCTGCATGTCCTTCAACACACAGAAAATAGAACAGGCCCACCCTGCCAGCTTGAACTCATCTCATCCCATCATCTGTGTGTGGGTTTATATGAAGCTGCCTGCATTCTGTCACACTTACATGCAAATATGTGTGTGCACATCCATCTCTGACTGTTTCACATGCAGAGGCACTGGCTGAGTGGGCAGGAGCCCTCATGGACATGGGGACCTTGGCCAAAATCCTGCTTCTGCCATAACAGGAAGTTTTGACTTTGGTTTCAGAAGAGGCAGGGTTTTACGCCAGCTTCCTTTGCTCTAAATCTGCAGCAAGGCTCTCCCTGCCCGGTATTATATTCAACCATTCCTGTGAGAAATCTGGAAATTGTTCAACTGTGCAAATTTATCATACATAAACAATTTAAGTTATGATACTGATAATATTTCAGTCTTAATTTGGCAAAATGATGGAGGCAGAAACTCAAACTGCACTTGTGTTTGAATAGTGTTGATTCTTTCGTAACTATTAACTCTCAAGACCTCAATTTGATATCCCTTGGGAGCAGATTCCCTCTTGTGCTTAGGGTGGTAGAAACAAGAGATTAGGAGATGGAGGTTCAGTTCTTGTTATGAGACTTTCAGCTGCTTTCTTAACTTCCTGTCATTTCTTTTCCCCTTGTGTAAAATTAGGATAATGACATTTCTTCATATGACAGTAGCTTAAAGCATTCATGTCTAAAATGCTCAGGTGGAAGGTGTTACACACTTCAGAGATTATTGTTTATTACCACAATTGCTATTACTGATATTTCTGAGAGTTTCACTCTCATGTATGCAAAAAGGGCAAAATATTATGAACATTTTGCCTGATTTTGAACTTAAAACCAATTTTGTTCTGAATTAATTCCTTTGAATAGAATTATTCCTGAACTACATCAACTGGGGACCAGCTGCTGACCCCAAGTGTTTAAGAACTACAGATAATCACGGATGAAAAGAGACAAAAATACATTTTATCTAAGAAGTATCTAATGTTGTGATAGAAACTGAAATTAAAGTATAATCCAGAGAGAGAGAGAGAGAGAGAGAGAGAGAGAGAGGAAGAATATTCTTTAATTAAAATCAGCTACCTCAAAAGATGGATTTTCTCAGGAGTGAAATTTGCACTGTGCTGAAGGCTTTCCACTTAAATCCTTGATGATGCAAGGAAAAAGAATTCTCAGGGAGTAATATTGGCATTAGCAGATAGCCACATGCCACTGCACAATAAGGAAAAATCTGCAGAGAAAAAGATTTATGGGCAATAGAACGGAGAGATGGGCAAAACAGGAAACTCCCCGGAACACAGACACAGGATTATTTAGCAGCAAATCAATAGTTTGGCACAGAAAGGGACCTGAGATAGAGACTTGAAGATAGAGAAAGAATAAAACCAGAAGCAGCCGAGATCAGTGAAAACAATGGGCACTTTCTGCTCGGAGATAGGTTAAAAAGGCTGAAAACAAGGCTTTGGGTAACGCGTCCAAATGATCCATCGCCCCTCCCACCACCTCCGTGGCAATTCCTGGCCCACGTTGTGGCTCGGGCATGGAGCTCGTACGGAGCCAGCGCGGCAACAGCGGGGGAGAGGCGCGGCAGCATCCCCGGGGCAGCTCCGCCGCTGGGCCGGCAGCGCCTTCCCCGCCTGGGGGGATCCTGGGGCTGCTGCTGCTGCTCCTCTTGCTGCAGCTGCTGCTGCTGCTGCTGCTGCT
>VZRX01003341.1:0-18342 GCA_013398075.1 Notiomystis cincta | reverse complement strand
CCCCGCTCCCTTCCCGGGTTAGTGCCACCACAGACGGCTTCCTGCAGCACAAGGAAGGCTCCTGGCAAGGCCGTGTGCTGGAGAACACTAAAATTGGCTGTTTGGGAGCGTTACCTCGCAGAAACACCCATTCACCAGCATTTATTCCATTGTGTGCAGCAGAGTCGATTCGAGCAGCTACTTCACACTGCTTTCCTTGCACATGCAAATCTCTCTTGCAAGAGTCTTGTCTAACGACCAGGTGGGCTCTGTGAGAAGTGATTCTGCAGTGAGGAAAATGTATCTCTCTTTTTTTATCTTAGAGGGTTTTTTCCTTCTTTTTCAAAAAAAAATATTTTAGGGCTAAAGTTGAGGAGCTGCTGTAGTGATGTTCCATCCCTGGAGAAGTGGGCAGGGCTGTGGACAGCAGCAGGGCACCCTCCCTGGAGTGCTCACCTTATTGCCAGAGAGAGGATACACATCGCTCCAGTGCCTATAAATACCTTATAGCTCTGCTCTGGGTGATGCAAATGTTTTTGCAGGAAGAGCCTAAACCCAAATTGTTAGTCTAATGTTGGCCACAATATTGCAGCCAGGCAGGATGGGATATGTAGCAGGGGACTTTTTAATGTGTCAGATTAAAAAACCTCTGCAAATCTTGGCTGAGTTCAGGTTCCCAAAGAGCTGATGTGGATTCAAGACAAATTTCAGTCCAAGCAGAAGGGTTGGCTAATCATTAAAATACATCATACAGGTAATCTGGCTCACAGTCCCAGACCTTTAGAGGTATTTTAATACCCACAGCACTCCAAGTGCTAAAACAGCTTGACCAAATTTGTCGTTAGCTGCCAGCATCTCCTGAAAGGAAAACACAACTCGCAGCAGTACCGGAGCGAGGCCTTCTCAGTGACGTGACTTACACGGGAAAGCAGTGGCTCAGCCCGAGCTGAGCTCCACGTTCCCCAAGCTGTGCTTTCTGCAGCAGCTCCCAGCACCCCTCCCTGGCAGGGCTCTGCCAGCTCGGTGGCGCGGCTGTGGGAGACCAGAGGGGCTGGGAGTCCAGCCCTGGTGGTGCTGCGTGCTGGCGAGCAGCGTTCACATATTAACAGATTTCCCCCCAAACTGGCAAATAGGAACGTCTACGTTAGAAATGCTGTGTGAAAGCCAAGGCAACAAAAGTCAAAATGTGCATATGAGAATATGTGGCACACACAGTATATGTCACAATGTTTACCATCACTTCAAAACATGCACCCGCCCACAGCTCTTCACTAGCAGCATCCTGGAACTTCTCCAATTGGGATTTGCTATATGAAGCAAAAGTCAATTAAAATCAGCCATTATTGTACAGATCATGAGATCCATAGTACGAGATCCCATACTCATCCCAGATGCTCATTAATAGCAGTGTGTTGTAAACAAGTCCAGGACAATTGCTTGGGGTTTATATACTTTTCTGATTGCTGTGTTTGCTCAGTTAACACATAACATTTTTAAATGGGTTGGATTAAAATTTTAGCAAATATCAAATTCCCCAGAAACACAGTTCTGTTGCATTCTGGAACTGTTTCAAATGTAGGTCAGAGTTAGTAAGTATGTTTAGCTAATAAAAACAGAGGCGGGGGGGAGAAAGATTTGGGGAAAGGGAAATTCTGCCTACCCAGCTTGCTGGAGGAGCACCAGCTCGCCCACCTTCTCTCAGCAGAGCCTGCTGCTGGGTGAGGTGTGGTGACACATCTCTGCATCACACCAATCCCACCATTTTAGCTTGGGAAGTCACCACCTGCTAAAGCCTCGGTGTGCTTCGTGAGGTTCCCTCAGTGTCTTGAGGAGCTCTTCCATGCAGTTCAGGAAATGTGATTTTCCAGGGAGGTAAACTGAGCAGTCTCCTGTTCAGAAGCTCACGTGGCTGTACAAATCCAAACACACGTTTATTTGTGAAGATTTGCTGGCCTGATTCAGTGAAATCCAGGCAAGGATGGCCTTGAGCTGAGATGATTTCTTAGAGTGGCTGGACGCTTCCAGTCCTTCAGGTAGAGCCAAACACCAACATCCATCTTCCAGCTTCAGAATTGCAGGTGAACCTGAGCCTTCATTCCTGCTCAGAAACAAAACATTGGCAGGGCTTTTTTAGTCAAATAAAACATCAACTCAATATGAAACAAACATCTTTGTTTTGGAAAAAGACTGCCCCACCCCTACACACACACAAATGCACACATTAATTTTTAGGGCCGATTTATAAACAAAAAAATCTGTAATTAGCACAATTTTATTTGTAATTAGCAGGGATAAGTTGTTTGCTTTAGTGCCAATATCAGTAGCAATGGAAGTGCACTTGGTCTTTTGTTCTGAACTCTTTCAATACTTCTTTATGTTTAGTTTCAAGGTGAGATCAGTATCTGGAAACATGATGTAATTTATGCTGCCATCATTTTATGAACTTCAGCAAATCTACTCCTGATAATGTATTATAATTATACTGGTAATCAGAACTGGATTGGAAAATGTAGAAAGCCTGGTGCCAACTGCCACTGTGTGTCTGACCAGATCAGAAAATGAAAACAACAGTTACTGGCATTTATTGTCAGGGGAACTTCAACTCAGATTTGCAGACAGATATGGACTGCAAAAATTAAATGGCTGTTCATTTCTCATGTATACCTAATTTCTGTGGATTTTGAGACCGGTGTCTTAATCTCTGTCATGTTTGTTCCCATTTTCTTCTCAGTTTTCCTTTAAGAGAAGCTTCCCAGCTCTAAAGCCGAATGCAATGTTCCCTGCTGTGATGGATTCCTTCTTTTCCCTTCCTAATTGGAGCCATTTCATCAGATCGAATTTTGACAAAGATAGTAATTGTCATCCAATTTTAAGGCAATGACAAGATCAATATGAATTCTCAGATGACAAGTATTATTACTGGGTGAACACAAAGAAACAAAGAAAATGAAAAATCCATGTTCTGGGGATCAAAACAGTTAGAGGCACACGCTTGCCTTGATCCACGTGTATGTGAATCCTCTTACAACAATAGAGGCTGAGCCTGTGGATGGATGGGGTAGAACAGATGGCCTTTGCCAGGCAAATAGTGCAGGAAAACGAGCACCCAGTGCTTTAGTACATTGCAGTTTGGGTAATGTGGGAGTCAATTAACTTGCCACCAAACAGGCTTACAGGGAAAATTACCCACGGCCCCGTCTCTCAGAATTCTGCTCCTCCTTAACATTTTGTGCTCCTTCTGTTCCCCGAATGTCAGGAGTAAATACCCAAGAAAATCCTGCTTCTTTAAGGTAAATATATTCAAAGTGTATTTATGTAGGCAGAAGTACTTGATTATTTTTATAACATTGTTTAAATGAGATGATCTGATTAGTTAATGGCCCAAAGAGTTCAGATTGAGTTCAAGTAAGGATCTAAAATGTGTAGCAGCATCTTCAGACATTTTCTGCACCGTGGTGGTTTTGGGAGAGATGCTGCCACGTATGCATAACTTGCCAGATACTGTCATGTTGTTTCAGGAGGTTCACCCTGCAACAAGACATTCCTTCAAGGCATTTGACCCTCAGAGTTCAGCTCCTGTTCCATATTTGCTGCTCACTGTGCATCCAGGTTCCCACTGCAGGGCTGCTCTGCACACACTTATCTGGCTATTAAACCAGACCTGCTGCTTTCCCACCCCCAAAAGCATTAAATCTAAGGAATTAGACCCCGCCTGGGTTTTTTTCTTTTGCAGTATTTATATTCAAAATACATTTTAACTGAGGAAAGGCAAAATAATACATGGTTGTCGTACTAATTGGCAGCTGCTGTGGGTAACAACCATGACAAGTTTCAGCTCTGTCCACTTCAGCCCAGCCAAGTCATTAGAGATTTCCAGGCAGAGAATTGGGTTGCAAAGCCCAGTACACACTGGAAGCTACCCCTGCATTGCTAAGCACGTTCTCAACCACACAAATGCAGGTTCAGTAGGATTATGATCCGTGGAGGAAGGCCTCAGCCAAGCTCTGAAAAGATGTTTGTTAGCCTCCAAAATATAAATAAAATATTTACAAAGAGAATAATTGACTTTTGATGTTTACTTCAGGCTATGGTTAAGCAGGCAGTGTCTGTACTAAGCAATGCAGTGACCACCTGCCACAAATGCTGTGATATTTGACAGATCCCTTTCTGCCAAGAACTATAATTCCCATTTAAATCTAAATAGAGGAGCCATGAATGCAGATTTCTCATCACAAAGACGCTGATGTTAATCCCCAGTACAGAAAAATAAGAAAAGCCAGAACGTTTTATTGGATTTTATATGGAAGATAATTAAACAGTATTTCTTCATTACTTGGTATACAGCATCCCATCAACCTTCCTGCTGAAATTTGTTTATAAAGAAAGCCAGAAAGTTTTATTACATTTTTATGTAAAAGAAAATTAGCATTTTGTGTATTTGAACTTACATTAGAATAACAAAAAACGGGTAAACAAAAAATGACCAAAGAATGATGAAAACAAACAGAAAAAATATATGTAAGGAAAGCATAACACTGTTCTCATACACACAATTTCATATTCTAAGCATGCAAACCAAATAAATGTTTGTGTGCATATGTATGTACTGTATATATTCATGCACGAAGCAGTTCTGAAAACCTAAGCTCATGAAAGTTAGGAAACACTAGAACTGGATGTGCTTGCACACCCCTAATTCGGCCTTTTTGGTTGTGTACACACGAACGTATGCTGGGGTTTTTTTCCACACACACCCCCCACAGAAAATGGTGCAGTGTAGGCAGAAAATGGGTTGTGAGAATGATGTAATCTCTGAGAGAGCTGCTTTGCAGGAGCCTGTTTCTTCTCTGCCCACAAGCCAGTTTGGTATTTTGGATGTAGCCAAGGAAGTTCTCCTCGCATGTTTCCCAGCAGGTGGGTGCTGCCAATCTGAGGCTGTACCAGAGTGTCTGAGGGTGCATTTAGAGTGAGCTTATTAATAGAGGGGAGGGGGCCCAGGGGGAGCTGTATCCAAGGTTGCATCCTCGGCATTTAAAAATGTTTCGCTTCAGCCTGTGCTGCCATTTACTGCATTATGCGGTGCATGTGGATTTTCCAAACAAAAGATGTTTATGAGGAGAGTATATTTTAAGATCCCTTTCATGACTGCATAGACCCCTCTCCAAGCAGATGGCCTGACAGTTGCAAGAAAACTATTCATAAGCCAGAAGTAGCATTTAAAATTCTTTTTTTTAAAAAAGACAGTTTGTTCTCTGTGTACATTTTAAGCAGGTACTAATTCTGTCCATGGCAGCACCTTCCCCGAGGCAGCAGCACCACAGCGCCCAGACCTGCGCCCTCCTGGCTGCTCCCACCACTGCCCTGTGCACAGGGCACCACAGAAATTCCACCTCCACTCACTGCTGCCTTGGAGTAATATTGGAGATCCAACAGTTTCCCTTTTACACCCAAAACAGGCAGCATCCACAGTTGAAAATGTTGGCTTGGCGCCTGTAAGTGTGTAGAAACAAGAATTTTCCAAGGACAGGAATATATTTAATTCCATTTTCATTCATCGACTGTTACCTAGCTGTTGTTGGTGATCTTTGGGGAAAAGAACCGGCTGAGAACAAAGCAACTAAACCTGAGCTGCTTCCCATTACTGAGTTCATGGATTTGGGAAGAAATCTGAAGCAGTGGTTTCGTACAGCAGCATTTGCTGACCCTTTTAATTGCCTCCTACAGAACCTCCTGCTCGGAGGAAACGAGCACTTCCATATCATGCACTTGATAAATAAATAATGCCATCCCTCTGGAGACAAAAATTCCATCTCTAGCACAAGGACAGGGACTAAGCGTCCTTCCAGTTTGGGGAGATGGTTTGTTTTCACTTTTCCTTCACCTCAGGAGCTGAGGCTTGTTATTTGTCACATCAAACACATTTAGAAATATTTCTGAAAAATTTCCCTAATATCCTGCAGCAATGAGTTGCAGGGTTGATTATACACTGCATGAATGTTTTCAGCATTTTTCCTTCACCTTTCCATGCATATTTGTGCTTCAGAGAAAACAGAATAAATAGCCTCTTCTCTCTGCTTCTCTTATATCATCTTTTACTCTTGTGTTTTGTAAACCAAACAATGCTAGTGTTTTTAATCACTTTTTAGATGGAAGCCTCTTTCCTCATGTGTTTAATCATTTTTGCTGCACATTTTTGCTGCAGAAGTACACACATGTGGGCATACACACCCTGGAGCAATCAAAAAGCCTCCTAGGAACAGGTTTTAAGGCTTGGCAGAGGTTTGCCCTTTGCTCCCCAAACAATCTCTGTTCATCCCATTCTAAATTCACTTTTAGAAACAGGGTCCCCCGGCGCAGGTGCTGGGATGTGTGTGCAGGTGTGCAGGTTTAAACTGAGGAGCAGGACAGGGAGGGTGAGGAGGCTTCACCTCCCGTCCAGTGAGCGAGCACCGGACTCGCTGCAGAAACGGGGCCAGAGGCTGGACCAGGGTGAGGAATCAGCTCTGCTGTGTGAGGAGGAGCCTTCCTAAGCCACACCTTTCAGACAGATGATTTGTCGATGATGTTGTTTCACCTTCCTGAGGCTCACCTCCACTCCAGACTGCCTTTGTCCTTCGCTCACCCTGCACGGCTCTGTGATCAGAGGTGGGAAGGGCAGACCTGGTGCTGAGCTCTGCTCAGCCCAAACAGGAACATAAAGAAGGAATAAGAAGCTGATGAAGTCTCAAGGAGAAATATGCTCTCCAGTTGGGACCAGTGTCCTCATGGAGGTGCAGTCAAGCCATCTGGCACTTCTGTTTTGGCAGCCTCGTGTTCTCTGCCCTGCAGAAGCCTTTTGCTCCTTCCTTTGTGGATCCAGAGTCTCTGTGTGTTATAAAGGCCAGAACTTCTCCTGGAGGAAAGCAGCACACATCAGGGGAGTGGACTGGCTGTACAGGAGTTAGCTGAAGGCAAAGACCAAATATATTTTGGGTAGGATTCCCCCAGTATAATTGTAGCCCTCTGACACTTTATTATCTGGTCTTAGCTTGTTGCTTAATCTTCTTAATCTTCTGCAGCCAACAGAGAGAAGTCACTTTATGCCATCTCAAAAGAGAGGTTCCCGCTCTGGAAGAACCTCCCTCCCTCTGGCACAGAATCATTCAGGTGGTGAGCTGGGGGCTTCCCTTTGCAGGTTGCAAACATCCAGAAGGATTTACTCACCGATCTTACTCCCTGAAGCAGTGAAGTTTCTGTAACGGGTCTGGGTGGGAGCTGGGGCACAGGGGGCTCCTACAGACTCAGGTTGCCTTCCAGCAGGGCTGGAAAGAGTGTTTGGGGCCAGTGCTCCTGCAGACCCAGTGCCAGACATACTGCAGCAATAAACAGTTAGATTTCTGTATGAGGATGGAGGGTTACTAAATAAACCTCACAATGTTCAAATCAGTGTTTAGGGGATATGAGGGGAAGGTTGGCTTTTCCCCCCATCTGCTTTTAGCATCTCCCTCTAAATATCTTTTGAAAAAAAAGTTAAGGCACTTAACTTTCCTTTCACTCTTAAAATCAAACTGAATATATCTGGTCCTTGGAAAGTTCTTTGCTAATCCTGTTTGTAGGTTTAAACGCTATGTAAACATTTTCATTGTGGATTAATGTGCTGTTTCAAAGCAATGGAGATTTTAAGATTGCCATTAATTCAGAGAAAGAGACTTCTGTTACTATTACAGTTCTTTTGGAAACTTAATTTCATTCAATGCCCTTTTGAAGGCTTTGCACTAGAGTGCTAAATGAATGCTATCAAAGGCCATATTAAAGAGGATTGTATATAGTTGACCAGAGTTCATGCCAGGCCTAGTTTTAGACAGTATCTTACACTGAAAATATGACTCTTCAATTATACCTTCTATTGCAGAAATGAAATTACCTTGAATGCTTGGTATAGTAGGCTTAGTTCTTAGAATACAATAGTAAATGGTCGAATTCTTCCTCACAGTAACATATCTGATTAAAAAATGAAAGAGCAAGAAAAATGTAAGAAGCAAAATCAGTCATAAGAGCCCTGGCATCAGTGAAAAGACAGCTTAGACAAAGGCTCTCCATTCGAGTAGCCCAAATAATTCCAGGATTGTCTGAATGCTTGAAGTAGAAATGTCTAAAGTGCCTCATGTTCTGCCAGCTGATTCAGGATGCTGCAAAGGGGGATCAGAGGGCCAAAGTGAATATGCAGAAGCTTTTAAACACATTCCCACCATTCACAGTAATCAAAGTGATTTGCAAATACATCGTCTTAGCAAAACTTAACATCTTTGAGATCACAATCATAAAAAATAATTGATACAATTAGAGGTATGAAGCTACATTTTGTGTAACTGCAGCTATTCACATTTATTACATTCTAAGTGTTTTCTTGTCTGCTTTCCCAACTCATAATGTACATCTGATTTATTTGAAGAATAATAGTGGTTGCAGTCCTTCCTGGAGTTTTTTTCTGCAATGTTTTGGGTGTGGCTTCACCATGCAGAGGGTCCAGCCCTGCAGGGACACACCAGGCTGTGCCCAGGCTGCTCTGGAAGGCAGTGCTGGCACCTTGGGCTTGGCAGTGGCTGAATTGAGTGACAACACACACAACCTGCTGTGCCACTTCCAAACACTCTGCCTGCCTAATTCCAGGATTACAGCGCTTAAGGACAGGTAAGGATGATGAACAAGTGGAAAGGATCTTACGTCCTTACATCCACAGGGAGTTTTGTGCCTCTGTCCTGTTGGCATTAGTCATGTAAGCCTCTCATTCATCCACCTTGGGAAGACTGATTTGCTCAGCCTTTGGTGTTTTGCTCAGGTTTTGATGTGCTAGCTGAGCGAGCTCCGTGATCGCTTATGTGTATGGGAATTAATTATGAATTTAGGCTGTATAAAGCAATCTTGTGGACTCAAGGCTCATTAGTAATCTGATCTGTTAGCCACTGCTCTGCTGACTGCCTCCATTTGCACTGCAGATACCATCAATAGAAGGCAGAGCACAGTTGTGTGCAGGCTGGGATGTTTCACCAACGCTCTGCATCAAATTCTTACCATCCTCCTCCTATGAGGAGGGCAGCTTATGATGACAGGCCAGAGCACAGCATAAGTGTTCTTCTCCCTGCTGAAAACTTGTCCTAGGAAAAAGATTCCATTGATTTTCTTTCCCAGAGAAAGCAACTTCGAGTGCAGTGGTCTGGCTTGCTGGGCTTGGACGTGCACCTCGAGACTCTCATGCTCCTGCTGTCTCCAGAGACAGACTAAAACATCCCAGGAGCTGCAGTTAAAAAGCACAACACAAGAGTGAAATGGTTATTGTCTTCTTTTAACCAGTTTCTTTCTTTTCTTATTTGTAAACTAATTAAAATTATTCTTAGGAGTATACAAAGCAATTTGATACCCTGAGCCACCACCTGCAGGAATCTTATTGTTTGGTAAAAAGGAATCGTTTTTGTTTTCCGTAAGAGACCTGGATAGGACAAAGAAACATTTCTATATTGTATGCATTAGCAAGAAGGATTAGACAGGCTGTAATCTTGGTCAGTCTAACTTCTACAATTATGGAAAATTACAATGATTGATGTTAGTTGCAATTTATCCTATTGCACAAACTGGTGCAGGATGAATTCTCTTTTGAAATACATATTTCACTAAAACTGGAATACATATGAAGTGATTTCTCTTTCTTTCTTTTCCTCATCAGATTGATAATAGTCTGTGTAGGAAAGGGCTGAAAAACACAAAAAGAAAAAGTTGGAGCTATTTGAATTGTCATGGCAATATCCTAGATTTTTCAAGAAGTTTGGTTCTGTTTAGCTAGTCACTTTAATTTTCCTTCACTAACTTGTCTCCATTCTCTGCCACAATGATAATTCTTTATATGACTGTCAGCCCTTTGCATTGTGACAGCTTAAATTAATGTTTTGATATTTCTCTCTTTGTAAGAATACAACAAAGAAGACAACTGCCAAGGATAGGACAGAAACTATATGAATGTAAAACAGACATTGCACACCAATAAAGCCAGAAGGAATAATTTTCATGTTATTGCCTTGTTAATAAGCTTTTGCAAAAACTAATCCTGAAGTCATTGGGTTCTCTAGGCTAGTATGGCCCTTGTGCTTCATCTGGATTGTGGTAAACTTCTTACGGGGACCTTGGACATTTCTGGGAATACTTCAGTACCTTCAGGCTGGGGAAGTTTAACAGCTCAGGGAGGCTGATTCAGCCTCTGGTACTGCACTACCCATAGATGTAAGCTCTGCTGGATTAACTTGTTTTACCCTTGTAATCATAACACTCTTCTGCACAGTGGAAACCCTTTTGCAAACTAATACGTGTTCATCTCATTTTTACACACCACCTCTCCAAGTGCTAAGAGGATCAATAATAAGAATTCCAAAAGGAAGATGCAGGAGGAGTTGGAAGGATTTGATGTGGCACTTACAAAAGAAATTATGAAAAGGACTTGTCTTAAGATTTTGTGGAGGTTTACACCAATCCTTATCTAAGGTTCAAGGCCTTTAGCAGCATCGTTCCTGCTCTTAATGTATGCTTCGAAAATCCCAACCCATCTGGCATTGCTGTAAATGAAGCTTGACTTCAATGAGGATGGTGTTTTTCAATGTTCTTTTAAAAATCCTTTTAAAAAGATCTGAGATATTCAGATGCAGTTTAATGTTTCAGTATAGCTGAGGATTTCATTATTACCTTCTCTCATTTTTATCATTTTCTGTCTGTTTTTCCTCTCACACATTCCTTCAGGACCTGGCCTCACCTGAGAGATGATGAATTTAAATGAAAGTAGAAAAAAAAAATCAATTAATCCATTCTTTGTGGCAGAAGCCACCAGATGATGCTGTTACTCTTACAGCTTCTTAGCATGTGAGCAAGATTTCAGTTTTTGAAGGAATGTTGCATTGTTATTAGCTTAGTTTTACAGTAATCCTCTGAGAGAAGCTACCAGCAGAGTGTGTTTTCCGCTTTATTCTCTGTAGGATGCAGTTCTTGGGACAAATTACATTCCTTAGAGTTAAATGTGCAGTGCCATGCTGCAAAGCAGTGTGTTCCAGAAGGGGGGGGAGGAGGATCTTCTGTGATGACTGCAGATACCATTGTTACAGGGTAAAAATAATAATTTGTATTAAAAAAAGCATAAAGCAAATGGGTTTCACTGAGGAGAAAGTCCACATTACTTCCTGATTTATCAACGGATCTGTGCCAAACCCTCAAATTCTGTCACTACAGAGAAATTGTACCTATCAATTTGTCACAGATGGGACACACAGAAGAAGGAAAGGACACTCTTGTCCGTCACCGCAGATGGTGCTGGGCCATGTCTGAGAGCCATAAGGAGAACTCTGTTTGGATCTCAAACCATCCCTTGACCCGTGCCTCTCCCTCTTTAACACAGAGCTGGTCCCAGAGAGCTTCAAAGAATAGATCAAAAGTGTGAGCTGTACAATTTATCTCAATGGACCACAAGTGCTGAAAGCTAGAGATGAAAAATTTAACATCAGATTTGTCAAATATTTCACTGCTGATGGGATCATTTTAGCAGAAATGACCAATGGCAGTGCTTATCCATCAAATTGAAGGTTTAATATAAAAAATAAATAACATGGGAGATAGGGCTTCTAGTGGATGATTCATTTATGCATTTTAATTAAAACACTTGATTGTTTAAATGCAAATGAAGCAAACTCAGAAATGCCAGTGCGTTGCAGCAGCGTGCTGGAAATCCAGCGGCAGCAGAGGCTGGGTGCGCTCAGGTGTGGTGATGGCACTGAAGCATAGGGTAAAGTTTCTGCAGAAGGTGTCACCACCAGCTACTCCTGACTCTGCCTCTAGCAGCAGAAGCAGCCCCACAAATGAGAGCTCCTGCCCCAGCCAAGCTGTGCCTGGGCACTGGTCTCAAACTGGGCAGTTGTACCGAAGGGCACAGGTCGATGTTCGAGCAGTGCCAGAGCTGAACGAGGTAAGGTCAGAGACTGCCCTCCATGTACCAGAGATTGCCTTGGCCCAAGCTTGAGCACCATTTTATGTAAAATAAGTTCTGTTTCTTTTTTATAGATCTTACAAGAAAGGAGAAGCAGGCGCACACAGAAACCAAGCAAGTCTGTTACAGAGCGGATGCACCCAGGCTTTGCTAAGCCAATTAAGCAATCAAATAAAGGCCACAATTGAAATGGACTCAACAGATCAGTGAAATCAAAAGGTGAAAATTAATATACTAGGACATTAAATCAAAATTATAAAGTTGAGGCTGAATTTAATTTGTTGGTCTTGGGCTGGCGATATTTACAGGGAAAGCTCTTTTCTTTGCAGTCTGAAGGATATTGGTGTCCATCAGGTGTGAAGTTTGTGCTGGCTCTTCCCAAAAGAGACCCTCTAAAGCAAAGGGTAACCCTGACCTATTCCACTTAAGGAGGAGGTACAGCCACTACAGTGCTGTCAGCAGCTCTGTTTCATTCTTTTCTACCTTAAATCTCCCTGTTGTAACAAGTTATTAGCTTGCTGTTCTGATTTTCCCTTTCTAACATAGAAAATCTTTCCATAGAACTGACACAGCTGACAGCCAAATCAAGCAGTAACAGCTTTGGGGGGAAAAAAATAATAAATCAAGAAGAATCTTTCTAATTATATGCAAGATTTACAGAGTTTGGTGTTTACTTTTAGGGACCTATATGTAGTGCTGTTTCTCCATTATAGAGTGCAAGGATGCAAGTGTGTCTTTGAGATAAGGCAGTATCATCCTGGTATAATGGAAAGGAAACGAAAAGAAAGAGTTCAAAATGCTTTATATTTTGGGATCTTCACTTGTGCTGTTGACAGCAGCTGCAACAAAGATTCAGGTTGAAGACAACTTACAATTCATGCTGAACATCTCCGTGGCATTAGCACAGCCAGTAACGAGTCTTTTACCTCTTTCTCTGTGGATTGTACAGCCACGAGAAGGAAAAGCTTTATGTCCAGAAGCTGTCCATGCTGCCTGGGAATGAATGTGCTTCTTTCCATCAAGGTCCTCTCTCCTTTCAGAATGCTGCTCATGATGAGTAGGACCAGACCTGGCGATAGATGATGTTGCCCATGGAAGCCTTGAGGTTACCTGGAGGAGGAGGGTTCACTGCCATGCAATATCTGCCAGGCTCATTGCAGGCTGCTTGTCAGAGAAGCAGAGATGTGGAGAGTAGGCTGTGGAAATTTATCCTTGGTTCCTGGCTTAATGAAAAATATTGAGTGGACAGTACAGTAAAATACATAAAAAATAAATTCTTTGTGAGTTCTTCCAGACCAGTTGCTTCATCACCCTGTGAATGCAGGTAAATGCCTATCCTGTCCCGGATTAAAATACTCCTTATTTTTGTCCCATCAGGCTAAATTTTGCTCATAATTAGAGTGTTTCTAGGTTTGATTCAAACTGATTGCAAGAACTTTTTTCAAAAGGAGTTGATTTTCCTTTGAACACAATCTGGATTACCCTTGGGTCCAGGGAACTCGTCTGCAAGATCTGGGCTGCCCTTGGGCTGGGGCAGAGCCCTGTGTGAGGGCACGTGGAGCACCTCCTGCTCTCACCACACCCTTCATCAGCAAGTGATTGCCCCTGGCCAGGGCTCACCACCCACAGTACCAGGAAAGCCACCTCAGGTTAAATCCCTGCCCACGGCTGGGACTTGGAACCAGGTGACCTTTAAGGCCCTTTCCAACCTAAATCATTCTGTGACTGAGAGCTGGGACTTTGGCAGGAGAGGGAGAGGGAAGGAGTTTTCTCACCGGTTGGGTTGGATGTCCCCAAGGACGCACAAATCCCGAAGCCCACCTGTGGCTCAGAGCGCACCAGAGGCTGCTGAGGGAGCTCCTGGGAGCCAGTCTTCCCCAGCATGAGAGGTGGGCTGCAGAGCCAGGCCTTCTGTTTGTTGGCAAAACCCAACGATGCCACCAAATTAAAGATGTAATTGAGGTTTTGGCAAAATTGCAGCACAGCTGCCCAAGGTCATCTCCAGTGAAAGTAGCCGAGGAGGTTTACGCAGGAGATGTTAATTGGATTTTCGTTTTCTCTTTAGAAAGGTTTAGAGCTATCGGATCTCACCCCGGTACAAGCTGCATGAATATGTCCAGTGATATTGTGAGCTGATTATTGTTCATTCTTAACGGCTTTCCCTCTCCGTAACAACGGCATTAGCATTAATATTGTGCCCAGGGCTCTGAATATGGATACTAATGGAACTCAATCAGCTCCTAAAAAACAAAGAATCTCTTTTACATGGCACCCTGTGACTGTCAGAGGATTGGATTAGCAGCTTGTCAATCCTCCGGTTCGTAGCGCCTTTTTGATGCACTCTCGAATGCTTGGTTAGGACGTGGAATTACATTATCTGAAAAATTAATACAAAACATTAAGTGAAAGCTATGTGCTATTCCCTCCTGACCTGATTATTCTAGATTATTTAACTAAGTAGCCAGCATACCCCTTAATTTAAGTGCTGAATTTCTACCACACAAAACGTTATCTTTTCTCATAAAAGAAGCCCACGAAAAGAGCAAGCTCAATTGCCAATTACGGTTCTTCCATGAAATCTCTTCTATCCCCTTCAGGATAGGTTTGGGTAAAAATATAATTGCAGTGGATAAGGAAGCTTAAGAAAAGATGTAAATGAAAAATGTTATGTGTTGGCATCTGATTGATCCATTTGAAAGAAAGAGAAGGAGAATTTGATGAGATGGTAAGGAGCTCATAGTTTGTTTCGAAGGAACCTAGCATTTTTTTAACCTGTACAGGGTGCTGAGCTATAATTAAGAACAGCAAGTCAGTGAAAAATCTATTTAAACTCCTGACAGCTTCTCTGCATTAGCATTTTTGACATCTACATTCACTCTGGCAAATCACTAATGTGATTTTTTTTACAAAATTATATTTTTATTAGCTTTCTGCATATAATAACAAAGTAAAAATGATGTTGCAGCCTGGACAGGTCTTTAACTCAAAAGCACAGCAACTTACATTGTCCTTAATTAGTTGCCTGATTATTGTTTTATTCTGAAAGAAATTTTGTAAAGGTATTTTCATCTATAAAGCATCTTTAAAGGGAGAACAACTGCTTGATACTGTTAGTTGGTGAAAACTATGGCAAACCCTGGATTACAAACTCTGTGAATAATTGATGTCAAGATACTAATCTCTGGGGGTGTTCAATAATAATAAAATAATAATTTCTAAAATTATTTTATTATATTTTATTATTATTATCATTATTATTACTATATTACTATTATTACCGTTATTACTACTATTATTATTTTGAGTGAACTCTGAATTGCATAGATGTTTCCCATTAATAATTATCCTAAGGCAAGGGAAGAATCCTGGCTCAAGCCTGATAACTAGTGTATAGGTATAATATTTTCAAACACATCAACAATCTTCCTCAAAGTGTGAAGAACTTGTGATAACATTTAAGTCAGATGCACTGTGAATGTGTTTGGTTTAATTTGGTAGCAAAGAAATACCATCATTAATTAGAATGCTTTCAGATTAGTGTTTGTCTTGCATAATTCAACATTTGCCAAAGTTCAGGAAAGATATGCACTAAATAGAAATTATTACTTTGATAATGCTGCTATATTTCCTCTCCTTATTTTTAATATGGCTTTTTAATTTGGGTAATGAGTATATATCACTAATCATTTTGAAAGCCTATTACCAACACCAACCAATTCGTCAACTTGAGTTAATAATTTCCTTGATTAGAAAAATTGGAACTGGACACAGCTGTGGAGGACTGAAGGAAATAAATAATTTTTTAAAAAGCATTCCTAGCAGATAACCTGTTTTCCTATGTGCATAAAATGCCCCTTGTTCTGTCAGGACTTGTTTTCCCACTGCTGGAATTCCATTGGTGGCCATTAAGCTCCTACTCCAGACACATTCTACTGCAGGGCATTTGGAAATTAAATGCTCAAGGAATTAGAAGAAGACGGTCTTCTCCCATACTTAATTTTCCCATGTATTATTAGTAGCTGCCTCTGCACTGCTAATGCCCTTCTCCCACTGTGGAGGCATGAGCTGGCAAGGTCATTTATTTTTTAACGTGTTTACTGGAAAAATGCAGTTGCATCTGAATGATTGTTTTGGGAAAAATAAAAATCTTGGGATGAGTCATAAGTGAAGAAAAAAAGGTCATTTGAGAAGATTTCAATAAGGGAAGAAATTGATAAAGAATATGGAAATGCATTCTAATTAGAATGAAAAGTTTGAAGACTGCACCCTGTAGTGAAATTAGTGTCTGCAGCAGACAATGCTCCTCATTAACAAATCGGGACCTCACTTTTATTACACTTAAACCAAGATTCTTCACTGTGTCCTGCCACTTAAAAACATGCATCAGTGACCACAACACTCACCCGTGGTTATTCTTAACCCTCTGCATTCATGAGCAGAGAGAAACTCTGAAAGAAGCCCCCATCACATGAGGGATACTACAGAGATGGAGTATATTGTGCTCAAACTGAATCTTCCTTTGAATGGTGGAAGAATAATAAGGACCCTGCCTACAGAATCATGCTAAACTGAAGCATTTATTTATTTTTAGTACGGTTTTATCTGGTGACAATGCAGTCATTATAGCCTTTTGTTGTTAAGGTGTGTGTATATTTCTGTTTGAAAACTTAGGGTAGGAAAGGCATGAAGAGTAAAGCTTTGAAAGTGAAGCCCCATCCAAACAGTCACAACTCCAGTTCCCCCAAGTTCTGATATTTTTCATCACTGGGGAGGAGGGGAAGGAAAAAAAAAAGAAATGAGCAAACACCCGGAGAAATTTAAATTAGAAGCCTTGTCTTTAATAAGATCTTGCTTTGACATTAATCCCTGTCTGCAGCTGAGGTATTGTTTGCCTTTGTTGGAGTCGTGGTCCCATTCTCGCTCTCCGCCTGCGCCTCCCGCGCCCGCCTCGCTTCGCGCCCGGCGCCGGCCGTGAGTCAGCCCCGGCGGGGCCGGCAGCCCAGGGGAGCACGAGCTAAATATGCACCGAGCCTCGACGTGTTCCAAGCCGTGAAATGTCTTTGCAGGTTTCCCAGTGGAATATCCCACCAAAAATCAACTATTTGCACACAGGGAGTTTTTAGAAGATTTCCTTTTTCTGATGAAAACAAACTTCCCGGAGATGCGGTGAGTGGTGGTTTATCGCTGCTCACAGCCCACATGCTTAGAAAGCAGAAGCTGCATCTCCACAGCTGAACCAGCCCCATCTGTCCCAGTGGCTGCCTGTGCCCACAGCTTGTCCACCCATCCCTGAAGCACTGCTGGCCCTGCCAGCACCGGGGCTGGCTGCCCGTGCCGGCCCTGCCGTGCCAGGAGCCAGGGGCTGCTGTGCCAGGAACATCACCTAAGCGTCCCCAGCAGCTCCTCGTGCCACAGCAGCAGCGCTGCGTACCCAGGCTGATCCCTCAGAGACACCTGAGGGCCCCTTCCAGGACCCAGAGGGGCTACAAGACAAGAGAGGGACCTTCATAAGAACCTAGAGTGACAGGACAAGGGGAATTACCCCCAACTTGGGGGTCACTCAAGGGGTAACCCTCTTTAAACTGAAAGTGGGGGTCTAGATTAGATATTAGGCAGAAATTCTCCCCTGTGAGGGTGGTGAGGCCCTGGAAGAGGATGCCCAGAGACACCAACCCCTGGAAGTGTCCAAGGCCAGGTCGGTCGAAGCTTTGGACAAGCTGGTCGAGCTGAAGTGTTCCCACCCATGGCAGGGGCTTGGATGAAGGTGATTTTTAAGGCGATCCCAACCGTCCTTGGGCTCTGTGATTCAGCAGGGCTCTGGTGCTGGCACAAGGATGTTTTCCCCAAAGCGTCTCAGCCCACCCGCAGCTGGCAGCGAGCACGTCTCTAGCAGAGAGAAAGCCTGACTAGCATAGCAAGAGGAGGCCACTTCCATTTCCTTCTTTAGTCTTGTGAAAGAAAAGGGGAGCAGGGTGTAGATAAAGGCAATAAACACCTGCGAGCTATGGCAGGGTTTGAAGTGATTCTGCTGTTTATGGTTTCTCCTGGCTACAAGTAATTCTGTGTCTGTTAAAGAGCCAGCAGCGGCTTCACACTGGGTGGGGCTGGGTCACAGCGCCGGGCCACGGGCAGCAGGATGACAAAGAGGAGCACAGGGCCACCAGGCAGGCAAGTGGCCTGACCCACTCCCTCTGCTTTATGGGCCTTGTTCTCACCGTGTGAACGCTTGTATTCCACTGGTGTCAGTGCCGCAGCTTCAGGGAGGCCCCCTGTGAACGGGAGCACTTCAGACCCTGCAGGCACAGGGGAGCGAGGCTTTTCAAGCCATGGCAGCGCCTGACTGCGCACACAGGGACACACGGACACAC
>VZRX01003340.1:106408-117069 GCA_013398075.1 Notiomystis cincta | reverse complement strand
TACAAGATCATCCCACGACATACTTTTATTATTTAGATGATCCAGTATTACAGTGCTGCCAATATAAAGGTCTAAACACTACAAGATTGACATCAGTTCTGCAAAGTTAACCAGTATATGATTTAGCAACAGAATGGTTAAGATTAAAGATGAAAAATTCAGTTAAAAACCAAACATGCAAAATCCTTTCTTCAGGTATCATGCCTTACACTAAAGTGATGGTGACTTGAAGGAAAAGCATCTGACCTTCAAGACTACATGTCCCAGAAATCTTCTATGCTGAGGGCTGCTGCTCCCAAAGTAACTTCTCTAAAGAGCTTCTCATAAGAGCTCAGTATATCATCATGCAGGAAACACTTAGAGCTGATAATATTATTAATAAGGATATTGTGACTTTTGGCAAGCCTAAAACAAAATATCAATGAACCCAACTAATGTTGGAAACTAAATATAGTTCACATTAAATTTTAAAGCTCTGAATTGCATGAAGAGCTTCACAAGTTCTAGTTCAATCGACAGTAATTTCAATTCGCCTTCAGCTACTGTGTCTCTGTGTTATTTTTCCTTGTTGGTGTGGGAGATAACAAATGTGTGAATGACATTTCAGTCTGGTAATTGGGCCATTTATAGCTCCTTGTTAGTTCCTGCTGGATAAGGGCTCTGGTGCTGATTTTACATAAGGATCAAGCACCTCATTAAGAGCCCGGCGCTGAAAGCGTGCCTGCGATACTTGACTGCGAGACAAGTGTTGCCATGTAATACACGAAAAATAAGTGACTTTGTGCTTGCCATTTTCATTAAAAGATGGCACTTTTGACAACTAAAGCACTCCCTTAGTCTTTTTGTCTATTGACCTCCCTGTGAGGGAAGGCTTTGTTGGTTTGAGTGGTGTTCCCTCCTCCTTGTCCTGCTGTTTGCAGGAGCTGAGCCAGGATGGGTGGCCCCGTGCCAGCCCTGCTCCTCGCTGTGTGCTGAGCACCAGGCTGCTGGAAGCTGCAGGAGATGCTGCTGGTTCCTCTGTGCAGAGCCCTGGCTGCATTCAGCCCACCTGGGGCTGCACATGGACACAGAGGGCATCGTCTTCCCAGGGGAATTTTTAGCCATTCTCTGTGCTAATCACACCATGGCACATGTGGGATTCTTGGGATTATCCTGTTCAGGGCCAGCAGTTGGACTCAAAGGATCCTTGTGGGTCTCTTCCAAAACAGAATATTCCATGATTCCATGTCTATTCCTCTTTATATTCCTCATAAAGCCATGACAGAGAACTGCAGTCCTGTTTTTCTCCCTAGGTTTTATGGACAATTTTCACCCCAGAGGCCATGGAGAAGCTCTGAGTGTCTCTTTAGAGTGACATTTTTTCTGTCTTTGGCAATGTCAGGGCCAATAAGGGTTGGAGGATTCCCTGACACAGGTGTGTAAATGAGTTATAAGTGGTTATAGGAAGAAAATTGTTCCCAGTGGAGGAGAAAAAACACCAAAGCCCAGTAGATACTTTCAGACACAAAACTTTTACCACTGACAGAGATTCATCATTCTTCCAGTTTTAGTAGAAGGTATTTCCTCCCTTCCTGAAAACCTCATCTCTCTTATATTCCAGTTATTACAACACTACTATCATAACATTAACAGGAAAACATAAACATCTACCCATCTGCAAACCATCCCCTGATACCATCAGGGACTATGAGTTTTAAACTTGGATACATAAAAACAAGATACTCGAGCTATAAATACCATTTTTGTAGCAAAAAAGTTATTTCCCCCCACCAAAGGTTTGTAACACCATTTTATGTTTGGTTTTGGCTGCACTGTTGCACTGTGGAGGCTGCTGGAAATTTTCAGTGGCAAAATGGGAGGAATTCAGTGAACATGTGGGAGAAAAAGCCTGTCTAGACTTGTCAAGATTGTCAGTTAGGAAAAAAAATCTATGAGGAATCCAGGTTGCATTTAGCACTACGCTGGCAGTGACTTGGAACCTTTCTCATTATTAAATTCGTGGTGTTCACAGTGCTCAAAACTGAGTGCAAAATGTGCCTGACTTCTCTAATGGGTTTTGGAATCAGAAAAATATGGAAATGCCTTAAGATATTTCCAGTGATGTTGTCATCATCCATCTGCATCGCATTTTTGCTTCAAACTACAAGATTCCTTCAGGATGAATAGGATGCTTAAAGGGAAGGCTTCTATTGCCTCTTTTATTGATTATTAATGAAATCACAGTGCTCTCAGTCTGTTACAGCTGCAGCCCTAAAATAAGCCTTGGCAGTGATAATTGCTTCTCTTAAATCATGGATATATTAAGAAAGGGAGCTTTGCTGGAATAGTTTATGATTCGTGAAAACCATTTAATAATTGTTGCCTGATTTGCTGGGAATTTGGAGAAATACTTGAAGCTCCTTAGGAGAAACCAGCATATTTCATGTTTTTTGAATTTCCAGGAACTGGGTCAGGAAAAATAGTTGGAAAACCTAACAGATAATAATAAAGAATGTGACAACACTCTTAATAAAAGACCATTATAGAAAGCTGTAGCCTGGCTTAGTATCTAAGAAAGAAGAAAATGTTTATAAAGAAATCATACATGTGTTTTATTGGTTTGCAAACACAAGTGATGTGCCAAAGAGTAACTGAATTTTCCACCTGGAACATGGAGGCATCAGGAAGGATTCCATGCCCAGGCTGTGAAAGCAGAGCAGGACCAGGAGTGAGTCCTTAGAGACATAAGGCCAAAATGTCTTGTGTGCCAGAGCATTTTATCCTGATGTTCAGGGAAAACTGGATTTTGTTATAAAGATACAGAATAACTTGATATATAACGCTTGATATAGTAAACTATCTTAAGTAAAAGGCTTAAGAGTTGTTCAGAGCTGAATTTTCAATTAAATCTTGTCAGATCAATGGAAATAATGAAAAAAAGGGTTCTTTGAAGAAGTGGTTGAGCTCACCTGGTACCACCAAGTATCACACAGCACGAGACACCACCTCTGCCAGGCACTGGCTGATAAAAATCCTCATTCCTTTAGCTTTTTGCATTTGCACATTGTTTCCATGGAATTGCCATGCCAGCAGGATCAGGTCATCCCTAGTTAATATTCTACAACACGTGCAGGTTGGGTTCTAATTTTTCCTGAGCTTGATGGCTGCGTGTCCTTTGTGTGGGCAGAAATTACTGAGCATTGTAAAAGTTTCCATTTTATCCTTTCATGCAGGACATTCCTTGAGCTACACCTTTAAGTTTCTGAGGGGTTGAAAAGGAGCTGAAATGCTGTTTCAGGTCAGTTCATTCTTATTTGAACAAAGAAAGACTTCCAGCTCCAAGCATGTCTGCTTAAATTCAGTTCCCACAAAGGGTTTTTGCATGGAGTGATCACCAAAGCAGGTATTGTCTCTTTTTAAGTATCTTTGTAGGGATATTTCTTTCTAGTTTTGGCAAGGAAATTGCTTAAGAATTGCCAGATAATGACTGCCTAAAGAATTTTGACTTTGTAGTCAGTGGAAGGAAGATCAAAAAGACACAAAAATATAATTTTCAGAGTTATCACTTTAAAAAGTTCTGTAATTTTGATTGCAGCAAAACACACAACACCTGAAAATAGGCACCTCAGAAGAACATATCATTTGGGGTCTGTTAGGAAATGTATGTAACTTTTCACCTTTAAGCAGGAAGATGGATTTGCAGTAAGAAACCTTTTCTATAAAACATTTCTCAGCAGCAAATGTTCTTAGCACTTGAGGAATTAAGAATTTAGAACGCTTCAAAAAAGAATTAATTTGTATTTAAGTTATTCAAGCCCACACAGAGGCTTCTGGAAATGAGACCTTTCCCCACAAATAGGGATAAGGAAAGAGCTGTGGAGGTGCCAGTTTGGGGTTTGCTGTTCTCCTGCTGCTGGAGCAGGAAAAACACTTGGTGGCAAAGCTGTGGGGGGTGAGAAGACCCTGAGATCAGGCCAGGGTAGATGAGGAGCTGTGAATGAACACCTGCTTTGTGTGGCATGGAGAGAGTCTGATTTTTCATAATGCACAGGGAAATAATGAAGGATGTGAATCAGACTCCCTTCATTCTGCAGCTTTGCATCTGCTCTTCTCTGAGACAGCAACATCATCATTAGCCTACTCAGCCAGGGGTAGGAGCATCTCACACAGAGCTATTTGGATTCTATACCCATGAGGATATTAAGCAGGTTTTAGGTTGTTTAGGTTTGGAGTTTTGGAGGTTTTTTTGAACCATCTGAAAGTTTACCACCCAGGAGACCAAGTGTCAAATAAAGAATGATTTTATAGATCCATTTTAAATCCAAACCCAGTGGAAATGCCCTGTTTCCTCTTCATCTAGCAGGTAAAAATAAATAATAATTTAAAAAAAGCAGTCCCAAAGCCACAACCAGTTATTTTTTCTGTCTTTGACTTTCACATGAAGAGCTCTACCTGTGTGTCTCCTGCCAGCTCTCACAGACAACATCTTCATCTTCTCCCACCTCCTCCCCTCAAAACCACCTCCCAGGATTTCTGACTGTGCCCATGCTGTGTTAGAACTCCCAGGCTGACAAGGGTAGCTACTCAAGCCAGGATTTTTTCCTCTTCCTGTTTTCCTTGTCCTCTCTTTTCCCTCACTTTATGACTAAAGCTGGATGGGTCTAATCACCCCCTGACCTCCCCCAGCCTCTTCCTGTCCCATTTGTCCCAGTTCTGGTGGCCCTCCAGGATAAAGAGGAAGGAACAAGGAGGAAATGGAGGTGCTTAAAGTCCAAATCCAAAGGCACAGATTAAGAGTCTCCCCCCTTGTTCTCATCTTTAAAGGCCACCTGGGGCTTGCCTGCATAAATGTGAGCCCTTCCTGAAAGTGGGGTAAAATTTCACTCATAAATTGTCAAAGGTTTATGTCTTTGCTGGGTTTGCCCAATCTTTTATAACTTGGCTGCTGTTATATGTGGTATTCCAAGAGTATCATGTTGCAATATTTGTTTTGCATATGTAATGCATATAATGCTTTTTAAATGGAATTTTTACAAAGATATGCAGGGTTCAATATGCTTGCAGGTAATCACAGTCTCCTGGTGTGTTTGTTAAAGATTGCCATCATTTAATTTAAGTGCATAGGGTTCTTTTTCTGAAGCAAAGCAAGATTTTCTAATTGATAAAAAGGACATATGCATCTGTGCATTCCCTATATTTTACATTATCTTTCAGTAATAGGCTTCAAACTCACATAGTTATCACAATCAAATATGAGAAAATGCCACAGATGCTGTCTGAGTCACAGAAACTGTGATTTAATAAGTACTAAGTTGGTCAGGTTTCCAACTCTACTATAGTTCTCTGAGAACCAAATCTTTCAGGTTCCCTGGAAAATTTCTGGCCTTAAAACTTAGAATGAGTTTTTGTCAGAGCCAAGTCAATGCTTCATCTTTTCTAGGTTATTAAGTTTTCGCCTTCCACCACCCGTAAGAGCAGCAGTAGGTACACAGAGAGGGCAATTGACTGTCTCAAAAGGTTAACTGCCTTCTGGCTGAAAATGAGCACAATTACTCACCAAAAAGCAAATGACTAAAACCCTCATCTGAGGAGTTTTCAAATGCACCCAGAATAGACATGTTCAGCTGGGGAAGGATGGAACTGATGGAGAGAAATCAAAAAATATCTCAAGAAAGGAGAGATTAAAGAGATTCATGGTAGTGTTCCAAAACAAATGTAGATCATTTGGGGGTTTGGAAGACAACACACCATTTACTGTTCTTCCTGAACTTGGTAGCCTTGAAGTTGTATTAATTTGTTCAGCTGCATGGTGGAAGGCAGGGGAATGAGAAAAGGACACAGGTCACTGCATGGGTCAGTTCATCCTTGTTTCCAGTATTGTGAGGAGACATTATTGACTAAATTGAACAGAGCATTAGATATTGTTCATTTCAGGCCAAGCCTGGCTCTACTAAAACCATTGAAAGGTTTTCTATTCCATGAAAGCAGCATCAGGACACCACTGCATGGGGCTGTGTGGGAGCAAGAGAAGGAAAGTCTGAATAAAATAAATATCTACAAGATCAAAACACACCATAATTTGGACAAGAAAGACTGTTTAATTCAACCTAACGTGACAAGTCTTGCAGCATTTTCAAACTCTGATATTTTTACCACTTGGGCATTGTTTTTGATTGTGTGATGTGTAAACATTTAGAGTGCTCATAGATGCAGCTGATGGCAATAGGGGGAGTGCACTGCACACACCTCATGTCACATAATGCTGAGCACTCTCAAAAATTCACCTCCCAGAGGCCCCAGGCTGGACATTCAAAATTAGCAAACTCTTTTGACCTTCATCTGTTGTTACTTCAGTTCCCCACACTGAAATTAGCAGGTTCCTACCCTGTCCTCGCGGTGTCGGCGTGGGGATCAAAGGTTTGCTCTGCACAAATCCAGGGGAATAATGAGTGTGATTTGGAAGTCAGTGGGGATTCTGGAAGGTCTGTTTAAACAGTGCTGGTAAATGTGGTACAGCCACACAATTAACAGTGGGGCTGAAATAAAATATTGACGAGCTGTGCTCATTAAAGGAGCCGTAGTTGATCCCCGCACCAAACGAGTCGAGGGTCCTACGGAAATAATGGCAAGTCTTGCTTTAATTACAGATCTCATCAATACAGGGCACAAGAGAGCAAAAGAGAAGGTTGCCCAGACAACCCAGCTTATGAATGCTCTACTTTGCAATATTAATGACAAATGGTAATAAATTATTAACATTTCTATATTGTGCGTGGCGGGTGCGAAATGTAACAGAAAGTTTATCTAACCTTTCTGTCAGGTGCAGTTTGGCAACACAGGCCAAGCTCAGCAGCTCAGACAGGTGCAAGAAGCATTGACCCAGGCTGTCCTAGGACCCTAAACTCCCTCATCTCAGTTCTCATCAGGCCCTTAGTTTTCAAACAAAACTCTGTACTTGGAGTTTTCTCAAGCAGCAGTTGTCTGCAGGTGCAACAGCCTTAGTTTTCTGCTGAATTTGGTTGAATTCTGCTGGTTGATTTCTGCTGAATGATTCCATTCACTTATTTAGGCATAAACTACTGCAGTAGCTCTGGTAAAGACCAGCTTCAGGTCCCTTCCCCTGAGACAACCCCAGCCTATTCTGCCCATCAGAGGCAGCTGGGGTATCACCTGGCTGAGCAAAAGTTGCAGCTCATTTGGAGAGAAGCCTTTATATCTTCTGGCTTTTAATAATAAAAAAAAAATCTGACTCTTTGCTAGCTTTTTCCCATCTACATTTGACTGATCTTAACTGACCCACAGTATTTAATACGAAATTCAGGCTTTTTTCTAAAGCTTTTCTGAGCATATGTCTTCTTGTTGCCTAAACTCGTTAACAGCTCCATCTGTTTCACAGTCTTCATTTCCCAACATCATAAGGTATTCAGGAATAATAAAAGGTCATTTAGGCCTTGCAGCTTTGTTCTCTTTATCTCTGAAAGTTTTGTACCCAGCCATCTCACATTGTGTCTGGTCTCTTGGGCAATATATTTTAATAAGCCTCAAATGCAGAATTTAATTATCTGGAACTGAAATCCAAGATCCTAAGCATCCTTTCCCCTCCTCTTCTTCCTCTGACAACCTCAAAAATCCAGAGAAGTACTTAATTTACTTAATTACATTTTGCTTTCTTTTGGCCATTGGTGAACTTTAGTAATGTGTTTAGAAGCAAATGATTTTATATTTATGTGACCTGTATTAATTACTGCCAGGCATTGCTGCCTGCCCAGCACTGGAGCCTGGGGTCTTTTTTGCTGTGGGATGTGACTGCCCTCTCCTACCAGGGTTGGAACTACCTGCTGAGAGGCCTCTGTGTACAGGGAAAACTCAGAATATAAACCACAAAACTGCTGCTGGACCAGTCTGTAGGGTCATCCCGTCCAGGGCTGCAGCTCTGGCAGTGGCTGTCAGCACATGCCTGAGGTAGGAGAGTGCACCTGCAGCCTGGCTCCTCTGCTCTCACCCACACAGCATCCACATCCTTGCAGGTGGCCCCAGAAGTGTGGTTCTTCCCTTTATTAGTTTAATTGCTTTTGAACCTCGTTATGATTGTAACACCCTATAATTACCGGTTCCACCGTTTAATCGCGAACGCGTGAAAAAAAACGCTGCCCTTTGCCTCTTCTTAAATTACATAAATTAATTTAGTGCACCATCCCCAAACCTTCTGTGGTGAGAAGCAGCAGATAATTGCTCCCTATTAACTTTTTCTGGGTTGTTCATAACTTTCCCCTGCGACATCCCACCTCAGCCATCTCTTTCCCAAATGAATTGCACACCAGCCTATTTCATCTCTCCCCACTCGGAGGCTGTATCCATATCCACGTGGATACAGCAGCCTTCTCCTCTCCTACATGCCTCTCCTGGCACTGCCATGTGTCTCACATTTAATACCTCCCCACTTGGTTTCTAGTCTGAGTTGTATCAGTTGAATTGTATAAAGTCAACTCTGTGTAATACATGTAAGAAAAACTGTTCTAAAATCATGCTTTGATGTTACTTCAGAGGTATCTTTAGACTGCAGATCAAACCAAGGCACTAAATAGGGCCCCAGTGTGAATACATACATTTCCATGGAGCAGTACTTAGGTGTCTTTTACAGGAGACAGTTCCACAATTCCTGTTTCAGATAAATCCAAGACACACAAGGTGCGAATGAAACGAGAGCAGGACCCTTGAATTCTGTATTGGTTCTCTCTGTAAGAGAAAATACAGTCTGTTCCCTCATTCACTGCTCATTATCATGGATTAGGAAGAGAGCTGGCTATTGCAAGCTCAGGTAAAGCAGGATCTGTGTAACCTGGAGCGAGTTACAGGATTGTCCATGGAGCAGGAATGGAGAGTGACACCCAAATTGCTCTTACAGGAGTTAATTTCCGAGGTGGGCTTACGAGGATTTGTACTAATTATATTTGAAACATTTGATTGTACCTAAAGATGATCCAGATTCTGATCATATAAACCAATTGTCCCTGGGCACCCCTATTTTAATTTAATGAGGATTTACACCTCTTATGCTGCCCTCTGAGTAGATGCTCTCAGCTTGTTCCTTTGCCACATTTGTGGAGCAGCACTGTAAGAAATGCTGCCCACAGGCACAAGTGTTTGCAGACCAAGCCCAGAAAATTGTGTGTTTTGTCTGTATGGTTAAAGACTCAGCCCTATACACATGTGGAGGGGCCCAGGGCACAACAGCAAAATGTGGAATGTGGGATATTGAGGAATGACACTAAAGCTGATGAAAATCCTAACCCAGACTTCATGTTTTTGTTGCATTTATTCATAAATAAAGTTAATTCAGTCTAAAGATGCACTAGGAGTTAGGGCAGGTCTATCAAATTCATACAGATTTGATGGAATTGTTTGTGATGTCTCAGCTGGCCCAGATACCAAAAATATATTTAAAATGCAAGAATGTTTTTTTTTTTCTTTATCTTTGTTTCTTTTAGCCTACAGGTATGTGCTTAAATATACAAACCAAGACCTCCCCAGCCTCTCTCTGCATTAGCTTCCCAGACAACCTGCTTTAGAGGAATGATCAGGCTTGCTGTGATTATGTCAAAGTTATGATGAGTAAATTACAAGCTGCATGTTACCTTTTATTTTTACCAAATAACAAACCTGCAACTGAGTGGTAATTGCCACGCCAACTACATTTTTGCTGCCTTAAAGGTGGCTAAATAACACGTTGTCTTTCCTTGTGGATAATAAGAACATTTCATACAGCATTTTTCCTTCCCCCAGAGATCTGTCTCATGGGAAGTGCAAGTTGTGCTCTGTGGTGGAGGTCTGGCTGGGTAGGCCATCAGCCACCAGTGCTAACTCTTCTCTGCTGACAAAATCACCCCAAAAACACAAATGCAAAAGAAGATGCATTTCAAATAATCTTAGAAAATGAGGGGGGAATAAACAAGGCAGCTGGGACTCGGTGGCATTTCCTGATTTGTGTAGGTCCTGTTCCCCTCTTGTTACCAGCATGTGTGCAAAGAGTGGCCATGCATTTTGTACTGATTAGCCTGACGGTTTGAAAGATTAGCTTGGTTTGACGGGGAACCGTGGATGCAATTAGGAAAATAGGACCATATGTTATAAGGACCTTAGCTGGATAATGAGAATGGAGGGAGATGAAAAGTGTGTTCCAAAGTCTCAGTGAAGTGATTCGTTTAACAAACAGAGGCTGTCAAATCTCCACTGACGAGACAGAAGGGCTGCTGCGTGTAGTTATTGCTGCAGAGGATTTGCAGAACATGATGAGCAAATGGCAGATAATTTCACAAAGCAAAGACGAATAAGTTAACAAAGACAAAGTCATCAAGAGTGTGCTTGAACTGAAAACAGCATTGTCATGGGCACTGGTTCTCTTTAGCTACAACCCTTAGTTATAAATAACACATTTAAGGAGAGTGAAAACCTGCAAGATGAAGGTAATTTATAAACTGCTTGGATCAAACTGGTCTGAACTTTGCACACCAGTTTTTCTAGTTAGTTAAGTCTTTCTTACTCAAGATGTATGTTCCTGCTTTTCAGACACACAGAAAGGAGCTCCTCCTTTCCTTTCCTTTCCTTTCCTTTCCTTTCCTTTCCTTTCCTTTCCTTTCCTTTCCTTTCCTTTCCTTTCCTTTCCTTTCCTTTCCTTTCCTTTC
>VZRX01003340.1:0-106105 GCA_013398075.1 Notiomystis cincta | reverse complement strand
TCCCTTTCCCCCACCTTCCCGCACCTTCCCGCACCTTCCCGCACCTTCCCTTCCCTTCTTCCTCTTCCTCATATTCCAACATGCTTGCAGTTCCCTTCTGTTTCATGTTAGGTGTAAATTTTACAAGTCTGTGCTCAGACCTTCGCTGGTCCCTCATAAAACCTGACCTTGCAGGAATCAGAGGATGCTGCAGCTCTCTCAGGAGCTCCTTGCCAGGTCCTCACCTTCTGACCCCTCAGCCCCTCCTGCCTTCCTCCTCAGTGTGTGTTTGCTGGCACTTTTCCACTCTCCATCCTAACAAGCTCCTTTAAGTTGTGTTAGTGTAAGAAAAGAGCATGGAAGTAGCACAAGTCTTTTACTGTGGTTTTACTTTTACTTTTACAGGAAAGTAGTGGACACAACTCCCAGTGAAGAAATTTGTCACAACCATGTCACAGTTCTTGAAGAACTTGTGTTGGTTGTTACCCATTACCCTAATGTCTTCTGGGTACTTGCAATGACTGAATTTAACTATTTGTTCTAATATTTTTGGGGAGAGAGGTCATATTGACTAGTTTGTAAACCTCTGGCTCTTCTTTTGTGCCTTGGTTTGGTTTATGTTTTTGTCTCCCCAGGGACTTGTGGGTTTTTATGTTTTAAAGGTCTGTGACATTTTCCATTCTCCTTTTCCTCACCCACTTGCAGTGCTTTTCACCTGACAGACTGGAAGCCAGGCAGAGCCACTCATCGTAAAAGATTATGTTGTAAAACCTTTGCCAGACGTGCACAATAGATTTACAAATGTTTCTCAAAATCTACATGCTTCATTTTTCAAAACATCAACAAAAAACCCCTCTGGGAGCAGAGAAACACAAACACTTGAGAGAACAGATGAAACCTACAGAAAATACTGGTTTGTTGCAGCATTAACCTGCTTATCTTACCAAAGGTTATCAAACACTTTAAAGAGACCTTTTCCCTTCTCTGAGTGATTGTATTTTTTTCTCTTGTGATGCTTTCATTTCTCTTACACACAGAGAAGTTAGGATTTTTTTTCTAATTGTTGCCTAATTAAAACCAAAACAAACAAAAAAAATTACCTCTAATAAAATAATGATTCGTACTTGAGGCCATCAGCTCTCCCAGCTAATCATTAATCCCAAGGAAATGAGACAGGCTTGATTTTTATTACTAAAATATATTGCTAATGTAATTTAGAGCTTCCTAGAAACAGATTTCTTGACTGTGTTCTCATCCTCCTGGTCCACCTAAGAAACTGTGCATGAATTCATCAACAAACAAATTAAAAGATCATTGCAATAAACAAACTAAGGGTGTTACTCAGAAAAGTAAAATAGTCAGAATTTAAACCAGCAGTGGAAATAGCAAAGTTAATTTTAAGATATGGTTGGGGCCATAACAAAGGGTTTCTTTCTAAACAGACTGGCTGTCCAGAGGAGGGGGACAAGTTGTGAAAGCACCATGGTGAAGCCTCCTATCTGTGCTACCCCAGCTGTGTTTTCTTCATGTGCCTGAGAGTCTGTGAGCAGAGCATTTTTTACAATTTTTAATTTTTTTTTTCATTATGTTGATCTTAATTGCTAAATCATATTAATGTAGATAGTTTTAAAAAAAGTAGTTATATTGAGAACAGTTAGTTCTATAATTAATTGGAACATTTATCCATCATTACTGAGATGCAGAAAGAATTTAATCACAACCAATGAGACTCCTTATATGTGAATGGCTGTTGAACTTGGAGAGTTTGGTCTATGATGTAATAAGAAATAATTAAGAAAACATACATGTCAAAAATTCAGAAATTTTGATAATGCTTTAGAGGGAGTGCAGACTTCTGAATTTCTCCCCATTTGCAGAGAACAGTATTAACAATATTCTGGAAAGAAAAAACACCAACATTTCCTGGTTTTTATATTACGAAACCAGATTCAACACTGAATTTTTTGAGACCTGATATGTACTTTAGTTTGAAACGCTGTAAGAGAAGAGCAGACAATGCTGCCTCCAGTTTCACTTTAAACAGTTTAAACACTCCACAAGAGTGCAACTGCAACATGCTCTACAAGTCACAAAAAAGATACAGCAAACCATGATATGGAAATATTTTATTTGAGCCTTCTGAGTGATTATAAGATGCCACTGTCTTCTTAGAGGTTTATTTTGTCAAGCTGGCAATAAATCTAAAGAGATAATAATTTAACAGATGGGTTGTGAAATTGCTAATGTCTGAACTGTACCTCTGGTGGACTCTGTGCCCTTTCTTTCATGACTGTCACCTCTTAAATATATGTGACAGCAATAACCCTGAGTTTGGCCTGTGTTTTGCAGCTGGAAGTGCTGTGCTAAGAACAAGCTTCACAGCTTGGTGGAAACCCTGACCTCGCTGTCATCCATGGTTATGTGCTCAGCAACTTCACCAGCTCTCACTCTGAAACAGAACAGAAAGGGAAAAAAATGGCAAATTACTGAAAATCTCTCAGAACTCCATCTGGTCTCTGAACAGTAATTTCCAGTGCATCACTGCATTCAAGGACAGCCTGTGTGGGAGCAGCCCAGTCTCGTGGAAGGTGTCTCTGCACAGGCAGGGGGGTGGACTGGATGCCCTTTGAAAGGTCCCTTCCAACCCAAACCATCCCACGATTCTGAGCTTTGTGTTGTCAGGAAGCAGCAGGAGTGTCCTGGTGTCCTTTTGCTGGCACCCAGCACCATGCTGAAGCTCCAGTGCAGGCCACAGGTGACCAGTTGGAGCCAGGAGCCCAGCAGGAGCGTCCCAGACCTTCAGCCCGTCAGGTCAACCAGGGCAAAGGTGCATCCTCCATCTGTTTAACTTCAGGAGTTGCACTTTTCTCTCAGCACTGAGTTTACACCACCATAATTTCCTCCATAAACAACAGAGCTGTGTGGACAAGGCCCAAGGATCCCCACAAAAATTGGTTTTGTTGTATCCTCGATGCATTTCATATGCTGCAGTCCTTTTATTATTTTTCTTCCCTCCAAAATGATAGCTTTTGGGGTTTGCTGATACATATTTGATGATGTTGGCTGATTAGTTTGAACTCGTGTGGCTGACGTTGCCATGGATGTGCCGTGGAGCTGATGCCTCCCCCTGCTCTTCCTCCACAAACAGCAACGATGTTTGACTACCAAGCCACCAAGTGAGGGAAGGAAAGTGTCAGCCAGGATAAACTTCATTTTACAGCAGGAAGATTGTGAGTATGAGATCACATCACAGTTGAATAGAGCAGGCTTATTGGTGATCAGCGATCGGGAAATAAGGAAAACACCTAGTTTTGTGCAAAAATCAGAGTTTTAATCTAAAGCAAAGCACAAATTCATTGCTAAGCTGTTTTAAATCAGCATTTCTTGTATATTTTAGAGAAGGAACTTTAAAAAGTGTGGCTGTGGCTGTGTTCTTACAGGGCAGGAGGAGCAGCTGTGCTCCCTTGGTGTGAACACCCCTGCAGCAGAATTTCCACTTCATTGCTGCTTTTCATGAGCCCCACTGCAAACTTCTGACCCAAACCACTCTGAAGATAAAGGAAATTATTCTATGGGCTTCACTTTACTTTGCTGCTGACCCTAGCAGAAAACCAGGAAAGCTTGGCCCAGAGGAAGGATGTGGGTTTTTTGGTACATTGTTATATTTGGTTTATTTATTCCGTTGCTTTGAATATCAGGTTAGAAACTGGTAAGTCACAGTGTCTGCAGGGCCCCAGTGAAAACACCTCAGAGAAATTATGTTTTGATGGACAGAGTAATTGCTGAATGCTTCAGGCTACTGATGTACCCAGCACCCAGATCACGTGTGAGGCAGGGGATCTTTGCACAGCACAGTCCCATTTGTAATTAGTCAGTGACGAGGTGTTGTTTTCTGCCTTTCTCCTATGTACAGAGTGATTTCTGCCTCACTGATGACTGTAAACATCATTCTAAGTACTATTTTATGATCCCTGTAGGAATAACAATGTAAACAGCATAATTATGTTCACCTTTGAGGCATATCTAGAAACTTTGTTCTTCCAGAAGAGTGATAACAGAAATGAGTACTGTTGACAAGGTAAACAGAGAGCCACCACAACCTGCTTGTTAGAGACAGCTAATGCTTGAGGGAACTACACATTCAACACCATACAAATAAATAAATAAATTAAAAAGAGTGTTATATAGTTATCTTGAGATTTATTCATAAATGTATTACTACACGGGAAAAAATATTGAAAGCAACACATTTTGAGATTCTTCTTCTTCTTCCAAGAGGAGAACAAATACTTACCACTAGTAAACCATATTTCTCTGGGTAATTATTATGAATTCCATAGATCATATGTATATTTGTGTCTATTTTTACCCACACTTTCACAGCACTGGCAGGGTTCCTCCAGGGTCGATCTGCACTTGAAAGACACTCACTATCTTCAGACTTCAGCCTTTCTTTGTTTGAACAGTGTACAGCAAAGCATCCTGCTTTAGACTCCCAGGTTGTCAGCTCTTCACAGTGAGGGAACCTCAGGAATATTTCCTATCTCTTGGATTCTTCAGTGTAACACAATTAGATACTTTTTCACTGCAGGTATTTTCAAGGGAGTTTAACACTGAAGATAAACCGGCAGCTGTGATTAGGAGTCACAGAGCATAATTTAAGCATTTGCTTTAGATTTTACCTACCATACAACAGAAGATCTGGGGAGAGTGGGGAGACAAATACCTACAATTCTCTAGAGATTTCTCAGTTTCTATACCAAGACTGAACATTTTTGGAGTTCTGTCTGGAGACACTGAAAGGCTCCTGGGTGCTTGCACACATTTCATTCCATTGTTCACCTCCCTCCTCCACAGCTTGGAGCTCTCCTGAACAGCAGAGACTGCAAATTCCAATTCCTTCCTCCAGCTCAAGCCTCCTGCAAGTTGATGGGTTTTTGAGGCTGTCTTCCTCTGACTTTTTGGAAAAAAACAGCATCTGTCCTTTTTTTTTACACGTGAGTCTGTCCCACCCTGCAAACACAGGTGCTTTGAAAAACAAATATTAGACAGACTCATTTCTCAATGCTTTGCATCAAGGTATCATCCTGATTTGAACAGAGATGCTCATCTCTCCACAGCCCTCCATTTCTAAATTAATTTGGGTTAATTGCACAGGTGGCATGTTGCTGTTGACAGGCCTGAGAATGAATGCTGGATGCTCAACACACAGAGGCATTCATGACACACCAGTTTCACAGCACTGAAGGCAGTTTCGTAACTTAAGACAAATTCTACAAATAGATGCACCTGCTTATCTGCAGATGGAGAATATAAAGTGTGTTATTACTGTGAAACTTCTGAATGCAATTTATGTGTTTGCCTTACTCATAAATTATGTTCGCAGGTTTAGAATAAACATCTCCGGCTTTGCACTGCAGAGAAAATTATTCTCAGCTTTTAAATACTGCTTTTCTGCAGATTAGTCCTGCCTGTAAGACATCATAAGGTAATAAAGGTACATTTTCCACCTAACTGCATTTGGGGATGGAAAATACCTAACGATAACAATAACAACAATTCTTGGCATTATTATAGCAGCGTTGATCCAAAGATCTCCAAATGCTTTCCAATAAGTAATTAATTAGGCCTCACAGCACCCTGGAGAGTTAATTACAAATTATCAAGCATAATCACAAACTGCTTCCATTGAAACTATTCCTGTATTCTTTCCAGAGGAAAACAAAATATGCTGGCTATAATGCTGTGACCTTTCTCTCCCCTACTTCATTTTGAAAATGTAATTAGATGAGAATTCGGATATATCCTGTTTTAGGCAAAGCTAATATGATCACTGCTGACCACAAAACTCATTACAATTTTCGGTTCCTTCAGTGAGACAATACTTTTTAATCTTGCTCTGTTCCATAAATCAACAGCAGCAACAACAGCAACAAAAGAAAAGCTGCTAAGTATTCCAGTGGAATTCCAGAGAGATCCTAAATTGTGGTTGTCCATCTGTTGTTCTTTCACAAGGGTGGTGATTTTGAGGATGTTGGATCCAGGGTTTAGTTCCTGCACAGCAAGAAGAGGAGGGCAGGGCTGTGCTGCCTCCATTCCTTCTGGGATGCAGCAAGCTGTGCTAACCCTAATGGGATAATTTGGGTCTGAGAACGCATTTGTCAGAGCATGTTGAGTCCCAGGGAACATCAGGAGAGAACAAGAGTGTTTCATCTGATGTTTTCAAAGTGCCCCACAGTATATGAACTCAAACACTTATGGAGGGTGAGCTGCTCTAACCTGGCCTTCTGAAGAAATTAAATTATGGCTCTTGGTAAAATAGAAATAAAAATGGGTGGAGGCAAAGGGGGGAAAAGATTGAAAGCTAAAACAATGTCCCCAAACAGCATAAGTAGAAACATCTTGGATTTCCATAAATGACAAGATGAGATAAAGCTTTTGCCTATCAGAGACCTGATGATTTTACCTTCATCTCATATAATCATAGGAGTAGTTAAACCCCCTTTTATTTATGCCAGGTTATGTCTTTTGTTGCACCATAGTTATTGGCTTGCTTTTGATATAAGATAAAACCAGTTTACTTGAGTAATTATCTGAGGGCAGAGTTCTCTCTTTTTTAATATACCAATTTTTAATAAGAAATGAAAGAAGGAACTAATAATGCTCTTGTTTGCAGGAATAAATCTCAGGGACAATTTGCCATCTGAAGAAGTTCCAATATTTTAGCAGTGACAATATGGTACATGTTCTTGTTCATAGGAAACATGTACAAGGATCATACAGAAATTTCAAAGTCTACTCTGCTAAATTAACAATAAAGATCATTTTTTGTCCCTCTAGCATAAAAGTCTAAAAGAAGTGATGAGAGAAAATCTGGGACTGTAGAAGCTGACTGAAAGTTTCTCTTCCCTGCTTGCTGTTGGAGTGGGATACACATGTGTAAGGAGTATTTAAACATGCATGTGACACTCCAGAGCATCACAGTGCATGAACTACCTTCCCCCTTTCTTATTTTTTTATTTCTTAAATTCTAGAGGGAAGTCATTAATAAGAAAATAACAGGTTTATGAAATTTCATAAGGGCTACCAGAGGGAATTACCCGCCTGGTAAATTTACAGACAATAAAAAAACCCTTTAGGAAAATAATTGAGGACTCTGTGTTTATGGTTGATGTTGTGCCACTGCTTTATCCCATCAGAGAGGAGAGCTAATTTTCTGAAAGTATTAATTTATTAAGCTGGTCTCATTGTACTCTGTTTTCATTTCTGCACATGCAATCCCCATGAAGTCAACAGCTTCATCCAGATGTGAAAGATAATTTGATCCCAGAAGTGATTCCAAAGCATAATAGAAATGAGTGCTATTTGTCTCTTCAGTTTTTTAAGTGTAACCAAACTAATGAGAAAGGATGCAGAGTCTGAATTCAGTTTGATTAAAGCTCTAAACATTGATTGGGTCTAGAAGATAATTTAGAGGCAGGCACAGAGAAGTTGAGTGCTGGTGAAGGCATAATGAGGAGGAGAAGAAAGCCCCAGGAACAAGCTGGGCTGCTATAATTGCATAAGGGAACAGGGTTGATGATAGGTGCTGTAAAATGCCCACATGCAAATCAGCACAGTGACTCTCAAGCATTCTGGCTTCCAAACAAAAGAAGGTGCATGGCAAGAAAGGAGGATCTGTGATTGCACTGTGGACAGAACTGAAGTGAGGAGTCTCCTCCCAGGCACAGGAAGCCCTGGCTCTTAGCAGCCCTCACCATCACCCTCCCAGCTCCTGGGTACAGCTGCTTGACTGCAGCCCTGCCCTTGGAGGTACTGAGGGAGGAGAATCTGCCTGCTCTCCTGTTTGTCCAGCCCTGAAAGCTGCACAGGGAGAACCAGGCTGATTTTCCCCCTGGTCTGGGGCACAGCAGCTCTGTGGTTATTTACAGTGGATGGGGACAATTAGAGCACCTTGAGCAAAGGTTTCTCTGGTTTGTGTTTACCATGACATTTCAAAGAGTGGTATTTTTCTATATCAGAGACAGGCTGAGGCTTGATATATTTGATATATTTAGGGGAAATTTAGATGATTAATTCTCCTCTAATAATCATCTTTTGAAAAACCACTAAGGTGAGTCAATACAGTGTTAATCTTTTGCCAGCAAATTGCCTAATTCACTTATAGAATTTAAGTCCCTCTTCTTCATTTTCCTGCAATTTATCAGACAAAAAGGGGCAATTATGAATAACAATACAATGCAGATTCAATACAAAGCAAATATCTACGATGGGAACTCAAAAAGTAAGTTAAAATCTCATAGTGCACTTTGTTGCAATTTAATGAAACTAAAAAATTGCACATCCTTTCAAGAAGAAATAAAAATAATGATAACCAGTAACACTTTTACTTTGTTTTAAAAATCTACATCATCAGCATAAGTTTAGGTGAAGCTGCTTAGATCCTACCCATCATTTAAAGGCTGAACTTAAATCCAAATAGAGTCCACCTCTCTTTTAGCTGCTCCAGATATGAATGTCCACATCTGATTCAGAGCACAAAGGCAGCTGGCCAAGGGCAATACAGAGAGGTCTGGGCAAGTCCCCAAGGTGGGAGTGCCAAAACAAAAGAAGGAGCTGTGGGATGGCTGGAAAATGAGCATCTGTTTCCAAAGAAGGGTCCCAAAATTTCTTTTTCTGGGACTATAGGCACAGAGTAAAGCAATACCTGAATAAGGTAAAAAATCTCAGCTCCAGTAACCCAGAGGGTTTATGAGTAAAAGTCAATGAACTGATGCAACTTGGGCCGTGGTAATTTTTGATTTTTTTAATCATTTAACAATGAAAACACAGATCCATGAAAAACATGTTTCTTCATCCAAATCTTTCTAAACCTAGACTTATTCTTCAGTCTTTCTTTTTTTCTGCACTCCTATTTTTTGTGATTTTTTTTTTCTTTTCTTGTCAGTGGTAATTGAAACCTGGATAATGTGAAATATTGCTCTTTTTGTCCCGATGATTATTTCCCAAATACTTCCCATGGTCAAAGATACATGGAAAAAAGGAAGTTGGCCTTGCTGTTAATGTAATTATATGAGAAGAAAGGTAATCAGCTGTTTTCATGCACTCTGATAATGAACTACAAGCTGTGAGAAATCTGCTTGCATAATAATAAGAAAGATGCACAATAAACACTGAGTGTGATTAATTATCCAAGTACATTTGTATCCAATTTAGCATCAAAGAGTGACACGATCAGAATATTTGGTCTGTCTGGAGCCTGGAACAGAAGTATGAATGAAAGAGTCTCAAGTGCATTCTGGCAAATGCTACACTTAATGTACTTGGTTTAGAACACAAAGCCTTGGAGGTAATTAGTAAATGAAGTCCTGATAGCAACATGTGCATGACTGCCATTATTGTTAATGGTGAACATGTGCTTAACACCCTGAGCTCTCTACCAAAACTTTATTGGAGTAGCTGCAAAAAGATGTCCAAAATGCTGCAGAGCCTGGAGTAAAACAGGCTGCTAATGCCAGCTAACGTGTGCAATAAAGAGAGCACACTGATGAGGTGATGTTTTCCAGAACCTCCTCTTTAGAGAATAATTACTAATCTTGAAGACTCAGTCAGCACACAGTGCACTATACAGAGCACGACCTGCTCTGTGAAATAACTAAATAAAACACCTCCTTACGAGTCAGACTCTTACAGCCATGAAGCTGCTGAGAGAACTGGCTTCAGTCTTTGCTCAGAGCAGCAGCATATTGATGCATTCTTGTCTTTCTACTTTACATGCAATCAAAGGCTAAAATTCATCATCCTTTGATTCCTTCTTAGTGCTGTGGACAAATCTTTTAAAAATCTAGCCATGCTGTTGAAGAAGGGCAAAACTAAGGAATGACAGAGCTCAGACTAAAAATTTTGACATCTCAGGGGAAGGTCAAGAAAGTTTTGCAATAATAAATAACCACAGGATGAGCCATATTACATACCTGTGTTAATTTGCCTGGCTCTAAAAGGATGTGGGGGTTTTATTAAAGACTTCTGATGTCATCTCTTGTTGAAAAATAAATTATGATTGTCACGGCTTAGACAGTGGCAATTAATCTGTAATTTATTCTGCCACTTCAGGAGTCTCCAAGCTGCTTCCCTGTCCTGCCAGGGGCTCCCTCCCTCAGCCCAGACCCCCCCAGCCTGAAGCTCAGCTGGGCAGCTCTCTGAACCTCGATGTGGTAACCATGGTGAGCAGGCACCTGAGGCAAGTTACAGCCATTATTCTGTATCCTTGAAAACAAAACCCTAGAGAAAGTATTTATTAGGTTTTACTGAAAATAGCAAGCAGCAGAAAGAAGTTGGGATAAGGGAAGAATTATAACCAGAATGGTTTTCATAATGGAGCATTTGATACTTGGGAGCATGGCTAAAAAAAACCCTGGTGGCTGTTTCTATTTATTTTCCCAGAACTTACTATTTCAGAGTTATTCCTTGTGATCAATACCAGCTTCGAGACCCACAGAGTAAATCCAGATGCCTGGTGCTCAAAGTCTTGTTAAATGGTTGGGTGGTGTTTTTTTCTGGCTGTTCCTCAGCATGCAAGCCAGGTTCTGCAGGAGCTGCAGCAGGGGGAAGAATGATAAATGCAGAGAATTCCTGGTGCTTTGCACACTGCTGGATGGGAGAAGTACTAAGGAAAAACACAGAGAGAGGAATTTGGTTGTGCAGGGGTGTAATGATTATGTGCCACAAAGATGTAGTTAAATAAAGGACTGTTTAGTCCTCCAGACCAGTATTAGAAGGAATAAAGGTATGGAATGTATCTTCACAGAATAAACAGGCAAGGAATTTACATAAAGTTCACATCCCTGTGAAGATCTGCTTGCTCCTTCTGTGCAGCAGCAGGCACTAGAGAGAAACAACAGGGAGCAGAATGTGGTTTGTGAGTGCTCTCCAGACCTCTGGGTCTTTGGAAATAGAGGCTCTCGTGGGAGAGGCTGCTTGTCCACCCCTGGTGAGGCTCCCTCAGAGTTGCCTGAAATACATAACACAACTCAGTCAAGACATTTCCAGATTATAAAGCTGAAGTTTGCTCTAGATGCAAACACTGCAACCAATTTAGTTATGGAATCAGCAGTGTCTTTATGCACAAGAGGAAGAGGCAGTTCTGAGCAAGAGAAAGCTCCACAAGATGCTTAACAACTGTTCATTGTCACTACAGGTGATGTGCATATAGAAATGTAAATACTGCCAGAAAATCCTCTTCTGAAGCACACAGGCTGGGCTCACAAAGGAAAATATTTACTGAAAGCACAAAGAGACTCTTTAGCTCACATGAGTTCAGCACATTGTCATTCTTTTAGTTGGGGAGATAAATATTTTAATAATGAAGATTCACCCCATACTTGTTGGACACTCCTGTGCATGTACCTTATTATCCATGGTTTATTAAACTGGTTAAAGTGGTCAACAGGCACTGCAAATGCCTTTACTTTAATGTTGCATGTTACATTAGAAATGGCTGGGTAAACTTATCTAAGACATTTAGCAGTGTGAAGTGCAACCCTAAAATTCAAGTAAATGGGTTTTTAATAGTGGTTGATGTGTTATGACTATGCTGTACCATAAATGTTATGCACACTATTTTGAGGTATTTACACATTGCTAAATTCCATCCATAGCACTGCTGTGTTTATTAAATTATATAAACAAACATTAAAATAAATGTAAAAATCAAGTGTAAAGATCCCCCACAGATCTGCACAGCAGAAACCAGTTTGGATATTCCAGTGCTGTTAAGTTTCCAGGGCTCTCACTGACAGCAGCAAGATCAAAACTACAGTTCAAACAATCAGCTGGCACTTTTATCTGAGTTCTGTTGATATGGAAATCCAGAATGGCAGATTTGCTTGTTTCCATACACTCTCAGTGAAATCAGACAAGGCAGAACTTAAAAGTGTTAAGGCCAGTTATTGAAGGATGGAAAACTCCTCATGCTGGGGCATTTCAGTAGTTCTAAGGCTGTTTATAAACAATATGGGAGCCATGTCTTTAGTGAGAATTCTATGTTTAAGCTGAGGCTGTCTAGCAGTTCCTATAATCAACCTCTAATTTTCAGTCATTTATAACTCCCCACACTTATGTTTGCTTCTGGCTACATAATTTAAGCCACATTACTTTGATTTAATCTCCTGCTATGAGAGCATGTTATTTGTCAGCAGATCCTTTTGTGCCAGAGGTGCTTTTTGCTGACTTTGCAATCACAACTCCCCTAAAGGGAAAATCTTTGCAAACCCCTGTGTGTGCCCCAAACTTTGCAGAGAATTGTTGCAGAGCTTTGTGTGAGGTGTGCATGGTCCTCACTTCCACTGCTCCTGCTGAGGGGTGACATCCTGCTCATATTTCCAGTGGAGGCAGAGGTTTGGAACAAGATGATCTCTAAGGTCCAACCCAAACCATTCTGTGACTCTCTTTGGGTCTCCAGCTGCTGGAGCTCTCACATCTCTTTGCATTTGGGGGTTTCTGTCACAACAAGGCTCAAACTGACCAAAAAAATGCTGTCTCATCCTTGCTTTTAGGTGTGCAGGTGCCAGAGGCAGGCAGGGGGTCAGCAAACAAATCTGACTCAAATGAGGAAAGGTAAGGGCTGAGAAGGATGAAAAGGAGGGAAATGAAGGAATGGGACCAAATGAGGTGAGGGGAAATGGATGGGATATTAGCTGAGAGTAAGAGTGAGGAAGCTGATGAGAATATTAGAGGCCATATAGATGGAGAGACAGGACCAGTGATGGTGCTAAAGGAGGGGGGAGTTGAATCAGCACTTCTCTGTGGGGCAGGAGATAGGGGAAATAGCAGGAAACAGAAGTAGTTAGGGGAAGGAGACCTGAAAATGAGGAGAGAGTTAGATCCACAGAATAATCTGAACCACCTGACCACCAGCAAGCCCAGCTCAGCCATGTCCCTCACGTGGATCATTTACTAGCCCAGGCAGTGCTGGGGAGGGTAACACATGGGCCTGTGCCTGTGTGTCCTGTCCAGCCCTGCTGGGGGCTGTAAAGCAAGAGCACAAAGAGGACACTGCAGTCCATGACTCCTCTAGTCTTTAGCAGCCACTCTAAACAGGCTCTGGAGACACACCAGCACACTCCTGAAGAAGGGCAGCCACAGGATGTCCCTCTCAGATGTGTCCCAGTGGCTGTGTGCCTGTGCCTTTATGTGCTTGCAGTGCAGAAGATGAATCTGAGTAATTCAGCCCTGGAATGGACGTGTTGGGAAAAGGGTCCTCTCTGTGCTCAGCCTGCAGTGAGCCTTGGCAGGATGCCACTGCTGGGGAAGCAGGCTGGGACCAAGGAAAGGACCCCCAGGCAGCACCCATGGGGTAGCAAGACCTGTTTGCCCCTGGCTGTCAGTGAGGGAAGGAGGGATGTTGGTGAAAAGCTTCCCCCTTTCTCATTTCCATCCAGAGGGACGGGGGGATGCTGAAATCACCAGAGTCACCAATCTGCACACAAGGTGGTGTGCTATGCATCAGGTGGCTGAGATGGGGAGGGTTTATGCCTGGAAATGGGGGTGTACAAATTGCTCTTGCATAAATGAGAAAAAAGAAAATCATTTTCATGCCTTTATATACTGTAAACCTGTTATGGCACTGACTACAGTCTGACCTTCCTTAAATGAGAATTTAATCTCAACAGCTTGTAGTATTTCCAACCTGGGAGGAGACCCATTGAAAAATTAATATTAGAGCATTTCAACACCAGCCACAGCTCTGTTTAGCTCCAAATTATATGATTCTTGAATTAGGAACTGTCTGTTTTCAGTAGTTTTCCATTACAAAGGGTCAGGCACCAGAGGAAATAGTTTTCTAAACCAGAAAGGAATATTAAATGACACAGCTGATAAGTATGAACAGTGGTGCAGAAGATTTATTGAGTAATGTGTTAGGTTGATAAATGATAACATTTATTTGCAATTTGAGGATGTGACCCAAATGACACTCATTAGCTCAGCTTGCGTAGAACCGATTAGTTTTGTAAATGTATTATTTGTCTGGTGCTATTGGAAGGAGAGTCTGTTTTAATTGATTGGAAATCTGTTTTATTTCAGTGAATATTATGTATTCTGTTTTTAATTGTATTCTGGTTTTTTTCATCCTGAATGTCAGGGATATTACAGCCTATTACTTGAGCAGTGGAGTGCTGGAAGGCTGCAGAGAGTGCATTAATCCATGCATAGAGGGGTTGTAATAAAGCAAGATTTCTCATATCCACTGGGATTCTTGGGAGTGCACTGGGAGGGAAATGAGGAGGCAGCTGGCTCACACAAGTTGCCCTCCTTCTGCTGGTGGAGCTTGAAAAACATATGTTCAGCTTCCCAAAAAGGGTCATGGATTTAAAAGCAGGATTCCAATTATGTGGAGCTTTTTGCCTGTGCCCATCACTGTTGCCAGGTGAGGACACTGAGGAAAGGTCTCATGCTCTCTTCTGGACCCAAGTAAAGTGTAGGGGTTTGGAGAACCTGAGAATAAATGGTTGTGTTTGGGCTTTGCTGCATCCATTGAATGTTAAATAATTACAATTTTCCACAGGTCTTTCTGTCACAGAAACTTGAATAGAAACTGGTGCCTTTTCTTTAGGAAAGTTCAAATAGCCTAAAGAAAGTCATAGGATTTCTGGATTTGTGTCTGTGTAACATTCTGAATTAGGTGAGAACCTTGAAAGGTATTTTAAGGAGAAACACTGGCCTGTTGAAATCAGGAAAATGTTTGCTTCCACAAAGGTATTGATGGGAAACTCTTCAGAGAGGAAGGCTTGCATGTTACTGAAGTATTTCATTCCAACCTTTCCTAAACCCATGTATATGTTTTCTGAAGGCTGGAAATGAGTTTTGTTTTGATACTTTGCTCTCCCTTACTGCAGTGTAAGCATAAGAAAATCCAAACTGAAAAGAAACTTGAGAAATGAAAATTTTGATGTATCCATGAGAACTCCATCAGCCTCACAGCTCTTTTGTAATGGGGGTGAGATCTTGGCCCTCACCTATTCCAGGCAGCCACAAATGTCCCAGACTGAACAAATTTGGGTGAGACCAGAAAATTATTTCTATTTCCTGCCTGGATATCACAAACTTTTATTCTGGATAGTTGTTTCACTTAGTTTCAGCTAATTCCTTTTTCTCTCAAATAACCTGTTATTTACTGAAGAGACAAAAATGAAAGCTGTCCATTTGTTTCAACAGATGCTTTGTTTATTATCCCACCAAGGTAGATGGTAATATTCTCCAAATCTCAAAAAAAAAAAAAGCCCTTACAAAAAGATGGTATTTTTTTTCCTGGTGCCCAGATTTTCCAGGACACCACAAGCTAATTTTAGAGTGAGGAAAGCCTTCAAACACACATGGATATCAGTAATTAGAGTCAAGGGCTCCTGAAAACAGGCTCTGGTGAAAGGTGGAAATGCAGTGCTGGCTGGCTGTTGTTCCAGAACAAGCACATCCTTCCTAAAAAAGACTCATTCCCCTCATGAGAAGAATTTCCCCTTCCTAGGAAGTACTGAGATGTCAATAATTTTCCTGGGCAGAGGCAAAGTCTTCTGTCTGGAGGTGTAGGATGCCCTCTCATGTCCTCGTGCTGCCAGCCCTGCATCCTTCAAGAGCATCCCCCACCATGGGGTTGTGCAGACAAGGGGCTTTAGGATTCTCTTGTCTGAGCCTTGCAGTGTTCTCCTGGGAAAAAGGACCTTTCCTTGTACATCCCTGCTTCCTGCCCTGGGTATCCGTGTGCTGCTTCCTTCGGGAAAGGCATTTTTCATCCTGAACACAACCTCCAGCTAAAAAGTATTTCCTGACATATTTCATTGCTCAGACAGTGTTTTCTACCAAAAAATGGTTCAGCTATGATAAATTATTCTCCACTGATGGCAATTCATCAAAGAAATTCCCGAGTGTGGTGGGCACAAGGCCGTTTGTTTGTTTGTTTGTTTGTTCGTGCAGTCGCTGCTCGGGGCTGCGCGCGGCAATCGCTCTGCTCGAGGGGGACCGCACAACTCCTGCTGAGACCAGGGGAGCCTGGGCATGCATGAGGCTCCAGAATCCTTCTCATGTGCAACAAATACGGGAGCAGCCTGCTTTTTCACAGAAATGCCTTCCTGAAACTCCCCTGTAACTTTATTTGGCTGTTTGTTTGCTTCAAAATCGGTTTCAGAGCCATCCTGGGCTGAGATATTAACATTTTCCTGTCTCTTTGTATTCTCACATTATCCATGGGGTTATTGGAGATCTTTTTTTCCTGGGGTGACTTTTATTTCCTTCAGAAACACACCTTTCTTCACTCAGCTGTGGGCTACTAAAGCCATGGAGCTCATGGACAAAGCAGAGCTATGGCACCTGCTGCAGAAGGAGGCTCAGTGGAGCCCCGTGGGCTTTCCACGCTCACTGACACAAATCCTGGCACCGGGGTTTGTGCCAAAGCTTTGCTCAGGTAAAGCATGAGAGGATAAAACACACTAAATGTCGGGAAACGTGGCCAGTGCTGCCATCTCCAGGGTGGGCTGCCTAAACTGCATCTCTTGCTTTGCTCCTGAAGCAGAGAGAGGCTGCAAGTCCATCTCTGCCCTGGCAGGTTTCATCAGTGTGGGAGATCTGTGTGAAAAGCACAGCATAAGGTGATACTTCAATGAGGTTTTAATAATCAGCACAGAAACGTGTTTAATCTGAATTTAAATTTCCTGGAACAAATACTTTTTTTTTTGTCTGCTATTTTAACCAAACACACCATGCAGACAGATCTTTGGAGCAGAAAAGGAGAGGATGAGAACACAAACCTGCTCACAAGTACAGAGCTGCTACTTTCGCCTCCATAATGACATTATCCCTTTTGTTGTTCACACATTCTCATGTTCAGTGCAAAATAAATATGCATGGTAGAGCTGTTAATGAATATCACTTGGATCCAGTTTCAGGAATAGATCTTAGGCATGCTTTGGAGGATGTCAGGAAGTGTATCTCTGTGCTTATATGATCAACCAGACTTGAGAAAGTGAAGCCCATGATGGCATTTTTTGTCCCCTGATAATTATAATTTTAATCTACTCCTAGTCTGATAATATTAAAAAAAAATATTTACTTGTGGTGCTTTATCTGTTACATGGTCCTTTTGTGCTGAGAAACTTCCCCATCTTTATGGAAACACCTGAGTAGGACTCACAGCAGCCAAGAAAAGCTGCTGCAGCTCATGCACAGAACTGCAGGTAGAAACAAATAATTTAAAGTGATACACAGAGCTAGTCTTGCAGGAAAGGATGGAAATGCAGCCCACCATCCTTCTTGCACTTGTGTGCCCCTGTCCCAGTGCTCCCTGTCCTATCCTGGCTGCTGAGAATCAGCTCCAGCACTCCTTTACATGTCTGACAATTACTGTCACACCTACCTCCAAATTCAACATCAAGATATACAACTCTTATTTATACAACAATGGTAAATACCACCCCCCCAGTTACCTTTTTCCTTCCTTGTAAGCAGAACAAATTACTGTCTTTCCTTGGTGCAAACCATGCTGGCCCCATGAGGCTGAAGACAGTACTGAAAAATAAATGCAGCATTTCCTCTGGATTTTTCAAGCTTATTCTTGCCAAATAGCTCAGGGTCATAGGAATTAATATTGCCAAATTCTGAAAGGACAGAGTAATTTCATTACGAGCCCACAGACAGAACTAGAAGAACTTGCTGTAATTATTTAGCACTACAGAACAATTCATAGGTTCATCATTTCACAGTTTCTTCTCATTAATAAGTCCAGAAAAAAACCCTGCCTTTATAAAAGGGCACTATGAACATTACAGAGCAGAACTTGAGTTGTTTTGCTGATAGTTTATTCCATTTCCTACCCAACTCTGTGACCTGTGTGATTTATAATACAGGAACAAGAAAGTATTGAGCCTTTATCCTTCTTTCCAAGCCAAGGGCTGGATGCTGGTAACAATAACCCATGGAACAGCCAGCATTTGGGAAATAGAGGTCACCTTTTGATTTTTGGGTTATTTTTTGACCAGTGCTCCCAAATGGCAGCTTCTGCAACACTCAGCAGTGCCATGGAAGCTTTTCTTTCTGCTTAACTAAATAGAAAAAGTAAGAACTGCACCAGAGCTGGACCCACCAAATTTTTAAACCATGTACCAACTCAAAAAATTGAAAAGCCACCTAGAGCAGAGCTTTGACACTTCAGTCAGTTTTTAGAGAAGTGTGGTAAAGGTAAGGAGTTAAATCTATGCCATGGTTGAGAAAGGTACTCAAGAAGTGTAGCATATTTAGCCTGAAAGAAAAAGCACACTGGATGATGATCTCATTACAGTGTCTAAATATATAAAAAGATTATAGAAGAATCTGGTCATGACCTACCTGGCTGGACTTTGTGAAAATTAAGGGAGGATATATTGGCCATGACGGACAATGAAATCTGCACAGAAATGAAATGGGTAAAGTCTTAATAATAAAGCCTTTTGAGCTGGTCTGTAGCACAAAGTCTTGAAATAGAAAATGAATATGAGAGACTTTTATAGGTAGCCCAAGCTGAGGTGTAAAGAATAGAGCTGCATATGAATAGACATCCATGTGAACACTGTATTCCTATTAGTGTTTCTCCAAGATTTTTAATATTCCAAGTACTGCAAAAATTATCAAGACAGTCGAGAGGAACATTTTTGCAGAAGCTCCATTCATGGTTGACATAGTAGAGGATGATGGTTTAAAACACACAATCCACAGAACAGGGGAAAAGAACTGTAGGTTGGGAAGAAACTGGCCAAAGCCAGGAACTGGACTCTGGTCTGTGTTTATCTGGCTCACACCCAACCCTGGCAAAGAGTCCCTGCTCCAGGTGTAGTTTTATATATGTATGTATAGTTTTAAAACTCTTTCCAAACTTATATCTGACATTAAATATATATTAAAAAAGGCTGTCCATGGGTGTTTTAAGTAAATTAATTTCTATTAAAAAAAAAAGACAAAAGAAACAATACTCCCTAACCATTTTAGCTAGTGAAAAACTTAAATATCCATAAATATGATGCTCATATTAGTGAGGAATTGAATAACTTGGACAGACAGCCACAAACACTCAAAATTAGGAAATTAAGACCAATGAGAGAATTCATTCAGGCAAAGCTTTTTACTCAGGATAGAAAATACAAAGAGTAAGTTATCAAGAAAGGTCATAAAAGGCAATGACATAAATGAATTTAAGAGGCAGCTAGACACTTTTATGGAGAGAAGGGATTGAAGAATTCAGAGCCAGTGACAAATCAGAGAGATGAAGCTGAGATAAAATTAACGAGGACAGGCTTGCTTGTGGCCAGAGGCATTTTACTGTCCAGCAATACCTTATGTCCTCTGCCATCACATCCTAATCTAACTCTGACATCTGAAGATAGCATGAAATCTTTTACACCTCTTAGTATATTAAAAAGAAAAAAAAGGCTTTCAGTGTTTTCCCCCACAGGGAAAAACATAAAGTTGTTTTTTCACTTTTCAACACATGCACGTCGTTGCCGCGGCTGCTGAAAGGACTCAGTCTCCGACAGTACAGCGTGGCCTGATTTCAAACTCACAGTGTGCTCCCTTGCTTGCTTTAAAAGTCTCCACACAGGGGTTTCACTCATATCTCCTCCTGTTTGTAAGCAAAATTTTGTTTATTTGTCTGTAGTTACTTTTTCAAATCGCGGAGAGCAAGTGGAGACTCGCACAGAGGGGTCCTGCTTTGCGGCGCTGGGTTAGCTCACCTCTGCCTGCTGCTGGATCAGCACAACCTCACGGGACTGTGGCAGAGTTTGGCACTGTCCCTGCACCTCCAGCAGCCAGGCAAGGCCTCCAGAGGTGTCCAATGACCTTTTCAGTCCCCAGACTTCAAGGGCTTGAGGCAAAATGACAACCTTGAGTAGAGGGAAGAGCAGCTCACGCTGTTAATTTATCTGGAATTGGAAGAGAGAGCTGAGTGCTGGTCAGGAAACCAAATGTATCCCACACTGTTTAGGAGTTAATGCTCATGAAGGGAAGATTGAAGGAAATGGGCCTTGACGTTTTGGAGGATGTAGATTTGCATTAGTTCAGGCTTAAAAATATAGAGGGCAAGTAGAAGGCATGGACAAGGACATCTGGGATAACAGGACAACTTCACATGAGAACTTTTCCAGGCAGTAGACAAAGCTCAGGTAACTCCTTCTCTTTCTGAGAGAGCCCTGGGCATCTCTGGGGCACCAGACCTGCCTGGCAGCCCACACCTTTCCCTGGGTCCAGGAGAGCTTTCCGAGACCAGAGAAGCCAAATAGCAAACCATGTGTATTCCACCCCCAAAAATTCATGCAGGTCTCATGTAGGTGTGCTTTGAGGGAAATAAATATCTGTGTTTCTACTTCTTCCCTGTGAGGGTGGTGGGGCCCTGGCACAGGGTGTGCCCAGAGAAGCTGTGGCTGCCCCATCCCTGGGAGTGTTCCAGGTTGGATGGGGTTTGGAGCAGCCTGGGTTGGTGGAAGGGGTCCCTGACCATGGCAGGGTCTTGAAAAGATGGACTTTAAGGTTTCTCTCCACCCAAACCATTCTACACATGCCCCTGAGCATGAAGGGGCACTGAACCCAGACCCTGGGGCAAATTCAGGGTGGTGAGCTTTACAATATGCATATTCTAAAGAAAATACCCATCCATAGAATATTTCTGTCATGCTGACAAATGCAGAGATGCTCCTTTATTAACAGAATCTTTTCCCTTCATGTGAATAGCTTCATATTCCTAATATGAATTACATTCATACAAAAGCATCTGTGGGTTGTTATTTGTAATCTTTCCCATGGATCTCTATAAATATGCAGCCCCCAGGCCCCTTTACAGAGAAGTTTCAGCATCTCCCTGTTTCTGTAGGATTTACTGTAACCAACTGCTCAATCCAAACTGCACTAATGAAGGCTAAACACAAATAATGCTAATTTGAAAAAAAAAATACCTGATGTGATTAGATTTTCATTGAACACAACAGCAAGACTAGAACATATTTTCCTTCCTTTTTAGCTGCTCCCGCCCTAATCTGAATACCAAGATCTTAAATCCATCAGGAGCCCAGCAGGCAGCCCACCTTTATGGAGAACTTTACCCTTAAAAATAGGATGAAAACAGCTCTTATGAGCCATCAGGGGATGGGCAGCCCTGCCGACTCAGTGTGTTTAGCTAATATGGAACAGGAGGAGGTGAAAGTTCTTGGATTTATTTTTGTTTTAAACAGCCCCTCTGCTTCACAAGGAGCTGTATTGATGGACTCCAAAAGAAAGCTGAGGTCAACTCTTTGTCTTGATGAGTTAGTGGAGAAATATTTAATGGAGACCTTATGAAAACTACTTAGCTGTAATAATAACATCAAATTGCTGCTGAATGTGTTTCAGAAACTGTCATTAACCACATAGCTATACAACCTAATTCTATTTGTTTAAATAAAGATCTCTCGAGGTCACATTATTCTGGTATAAATTTGAAAGGCTCTGCTGCTGCAAACAGAAAGCTGGAGACAGAAAGCAGGGTTTGGATGACATCCAAGCTTTATCATATCCATCCTCTGGTGTGGGCATGTGGGGACAGGGATCTCACTAGGACTTTATGAGCTCCCTAAGCAGCAACACCGTGCAATTCCTTTTTGCCATTCTGGGATGCAGCTGCAATGTGAAATCAGCAGCTCCATCTTATCACGGGGGGGACTGGCAGGAAATATTTATGATGGCTCAGAGGAAAGTGTCCATTTCTCTGTTCTTTCCTGTTGAACAGAGTATCACTCAGCAGTGAAGACAGGCTGTTACCCAAAGATAGGATGAGGGGCTGCTAGTGCAAATGTTGCTTAATACTGAAGTTTTTTAATGGAACAGAATAGACTATTTTCACTTAGAAGAGACCTAAAATGATAATGTAGTCCAATTGGAAAAACAAAACAAAACAACCCCCAACAAACCGAAGCTCTAATTTTTTTATTTTTTTTTAGAGTACATTTAATTTATTTGCATTCAAGCCTTTCTCCTAAGTATCTGGGATACAAAACTGTGCAGTGAGGAGACATCCTCAGTGGTTAAGATCTTTAACTGTACTATTTAGGACACACCTATTTAAAAGCAGCAAGTCTAAGATATTAAAGAGGAAAGTCCTTTGCATGCTGGCCGCACTGCAGCACAGGTTTCTCACCTGGGGTTTCACAGACCTGTCATCATCCACATACATCTCACTTGGCAGGACTGAAAATTTGCTTTTGAACAGCTGGTGAAGGCTCACTTAAGAACAGCATCCCTGGCTAAATCTGGAGTAGAATTCCTAAAAGGGAGGTACTTTGGCATTTTTTATTAGTAGGCTGAAGTTAGCCTAGCAGTCTTGGGATGGGGCTAAGTCCTCCTCAGCCAGGGGTAAGATCAATTTTATGTCTCTCTCTCAGCAGTTTTATGTGAGGATGAAGTCAATATCCCTGCCTTTGACAGTATTCCACATTTCAGAAGTAATATAAGATTCATTCCAGAAAAATAGAACATGCAGCCCAGAAAAGCAAGGCCAGCTGCAAAAGAATCACTGCAAAGAGGAGGCAGAGAGAGACTCTTTAAAGAAACACCAATAAGACTGGTATAGATGGTCTAACTGTAAAGTGAGTACAAAAGTCTCATTTGATAAAAGGGTTAAAAGGTCAGAAGTATCTTAAGCACCCACTTCCAACTGAGAGGTTCTGCAGTGCCCCTCAGTGCACTCAGATGCTCTGCAAGAAACATTTTAGACCTGCAAAAAGTACTGTCATAACATCACTGAGAGGAGGAGATAAAAATGGTAAATACTGTAGTTATTACCTAGAATAATATATTTGAAGTGGAGAGATGAAAACCCAAAGGATTGTGAGAGAACTGTCAGGATCCAAATGAAATGCTTAGAAAGGAAAATATTTCTTTCCAGTCTGGAAATTGTATTAGCCTGATGTGCCTCTCCTGCAGGTAAAACTGGAAATGGGAATCCTTAGAACTTGTATCTAGTGTCCCTATCCCTTCACTTTCCATTCAGAGCAAGACTGACCCATACAAACAGTTCTTTGAGCAGGGAAGGAGGCATTGCCCAAAAAACCTGCCAGAGCTCAATGTGGTCAAGATCTGATTTCATTTGGACCAGTCTTGAAATCAAAAATACTACTGTACTTTATCCAAAAGAAGAATTTGGTATAAAATCTTCATTACATGCAAATTCCACCAGGATATTGCATAGTTAAGGTCTCTGAATACATTTGAAATAATCCTCTTTTCCTTTATGTAATGAATAGAATAGATGGAATTGCTTCCCCAGACTTTCTGAGGAAATTGAAGTGATGTGCTAAAGATTTAACAGCTTTTATTTCTCTTTTCAGATCTTAACCAAATATGAAATATTAAAGTACTAATACATTTAATGAAACCAGAAGTTACTGTTATAATTAATTTCCTTTCCGAGAAAAAGTATTGCCAGTTTCTTTTGGAAAGAATGTGAGTAATCCTTTAAAAGAAAACCAGAGCAAATGTATGAAAACCTTTCTCTTCTCTTCCCTAAATCTCAGCCATAAAGCCTTTTATTAATCACCTGAAGAGCATGGAATGGCTTCATGAAGCAGAGCCAGTGGTAGTCCATGTGTATGTCTTCATTACCATCACAGACACACCAAATGGTTCCTGCTCTCTTCCTGGCTGGAGACAAAACAAAAAGGAGTTTTGCCAAGTATCTAAAAGAGATTATTTTTCTTTGTTGTTGTATCTTCAGTATTGTAAACAGCCATTTTTTCCTCTTCTAAGTTTATTTGTGGATTATTCTATAATAGAGTAATAATGCATTTAAAAGAAGTTCTGTAGCTGCTGCTGATAGAGCTGAGATGAACCAATTACCTCAGAAACTCTCATGCAAAACCTGTGACAAGGGAGGGGGAAAAGAAAAATTCAGAGCTAAGCAGTAGAAATATTTTTAATTGTTCTTCCATACCAAGCACCGGCAGGGTTGCCATTTGACAACAGCTTTCTCCTCCTTACAGATACCCCTGGAGAAATGGACACCTCATTTGCCACACCCAAAACTCCTGGGTGAAGATCATGGCTTGGGGTGGTTCTGCACCCACCCAGCCTCGCTCTCCTCGGAGCACACACCCAGCAGGATGGAGTGGAAATGGTTTCAGTTCTTTTGAGAAAGTGATCTCCAGTTCAGGGGATCCACACCCACCACCAGCCACAGGAAGGTATTGCTTCAGGGGGTTGTTTTGTTTTGGTGGGCTGGGGTGCTGCTTGCTTTTTATTTTTGGGGGTATAGCAGTTTGGAGTAAAAAATAAATCCCAAAGAACAGGACCCTCCTTTATGTGTGTAACATATGAAGGGATTTAAAATTATTATAATTTTCTAGTTTGCTTGTTTATTCAAAAAGTCAATGGAGACATCTGGTGCTTTAGCAACTAGATGAGCAAGCCAAAAATACAGTAATAATAAAAACCCATGAACAAAACCTTCCTCAGGGCCACAGCTGGGAGCAAAATGATGTCTGACATAAAAGTGACTAACCCTGTCACCTGTTTCATTTGCCCTTTGGTAAACTGCAAAACAAGCAAGTGAAAAAGGTAAACCCATCTAGCAAAAAACAATATAACTGGAAGAGATTGGTTAACTTAATTTTTTTTTTCCCTCTCTCTTGTTCAACTTCATCAAAGATTCATTTAAAATACTAATGTTTTTCAGCCTATTATTTGAAGTTAAAAGAAGCATATGGTGCTCTGCGACAAAAGATAATTAGATTTCTTGTCTGCCTTCAGTATTATAGTTTGTTAATGCACTTTAATGGAGTTTACAAACAGAATAGGCAGAATAAATGATAGAACAGATTAAGAGGTTTAAACTGATGAGTGTTGATTTCCTGGATTTGCTCCTTGGAGTATCACAACTGCCCTATGGTCCATCTAGTGCAGCATCCTTTGCTCTTTAGGTGCTGTTTGATAAGAGGAAGGAAATCCAGTAATGCTGGTGATGGAAAGACCAAGTCACCACAGTGTTCTCCTCCTAGGCACTGCAGTTCTTGCCATGGCCTGGAGCAAAGGCCTCCCAGCCCCTCATTATGCCCTCATTTGATGTTCAGTCAGCCCTCTCTCCATCCACGCCTGTGGCTGATCATCCATTCGAATCCCTCTAAACTCCTTCCCTGTGTAACATCTGACAGCAATCAGCTCAGCAAATTGCAAATGCGTGGTCTGAAACCCAGGCCTTTCATTAGCCTAATTGTTTGATGCCAACCATGTAACCAAATAACAGCTTAAGGGTCTTTAGAATCTTAAATAATCTGTTGACACACGGCTTCACACAAACACTGGCTAGGCATTTTGATGTAGCCTTTACAACTCCTACAAGGAGGCCCTGAGAATAAAATAAAAAAAGGGTTGAGGCAAAATGTGAAACCACTGCTGGGCTCACCTCCATCTGCACTCAGAACCAAAAAAATGCATATGAGGAAATAAAGTAAAATGCTGTATAAATTTACTTTCTATAAAACATCATGATTTTTTTAGACATGATATATTTGGGGGGGAAAAAAAGGAAAATTAAAAGTAAATCAATATTTTGGGGGTTGAGTTCCAGCAGGACATCTGATATAAGATGGAAAATTTTGACTTCAGGTAGAGAAGCTGGTGGTGAAGTCATCAGTTTGACATGTGAGAAAATATAGAATACCATATTCAGTTCAATGCTGCTTACAAACTGCTCTGTGGGGCTGCAACTGCAGAGTCTTTCCAGAGAAGATAATGAAATATTTAGGTGTCTTAATGAATAAGACTCTGAAGTGTGCTGTTGCTTACCTTGACTGTTATCCCTCCTCAGATATGGTGAATCCAGAATTGCTACAGGAAGGGATAAAGGATCTCAGAGGAGAACTTGTGTACAAAATCAGACTTTTTTCTGCTAAAACATTGAGAGAGGGAGATATGATTGCCCTTGATAACTGAATTTGCTGAGGTCTCTACTGGTATAACCTTTCCAAACAACCCAAACTCAACAATTCCTGGGTCACAGTGACGAGGTCTGCACTGAAGAGGAGCAGCTTTCATTCCCTGCTAAAATGGCAGTGGAAGATAATATTCCTCTGTGGGATGTGTCTTGCAGAGGTGTAGGAGTGAAATGAACTGCAGTCCCCTTGACAGGAAGGGAAAACATAGTCCTGCCTGTATAATGTCTTCCCTTAATGCAACATGACCCCAACCAAAATTGATTTAATCATTCAAAGAGTATTGTTTCATTTCCCTTATTTCTTGTCTAATTTCATTTTATGCTGAGGGGATTGTGTGTAATAATTATTTTTGCATTGACATACCTCTCAAAGACAGGATTTCTTATTTCTATAAATAAATTTATAAGATGAAGCATTAGACCTCTGCCCTCCTTGGCTAACAGGACACAGGCAAAGTAGTTTTTTACACTTATGTGCTAATTTAGAATATTAAAAAGACATTGACTATAAAGTTTTATGTATCTTTTTTTTTGTATGCAGACCTGCAGCTGATACTTTTACATTGCAGCATATTCTGGGTTGTTTGATATTATTACTCTCCTATAGCATAACATGAGAGATATGGGTGACTCTTTTTTTTGCTCACTAAAGTTTGCATAAATGGTTGCTACAGGGTCTGTGATTTCTAGTCATTAATGAATCCCAAGGTCTAGTTATGAGGCAGTAAAAGTAAACAGCCACTCATAAATGATATAACTGCAGGATTTCATCCCTTCCTTGGAGAACAAGCATAATTTCAAGGCTGTCTCTGATCCATCTTGTCCATCTGGTTTTCCTCATTTAGTATGAAAAATAACAAGATTGGTCTAAAATCCTTCAGAAACGGGTAAAGTGAGAAACAAACTGAGAAGCAACTAATAATAACATTGCACTAAAGCTTCAAACTAGTACAAGCATCCACAGAAAAAGTTGCTGCATTTGGTGGGTCCTGAACAATCTATTTAAAATGAGCTCTCCAGAGCAGGTGTGTGGCTACAGCTATTCAACATTATTATTCTCCTGTACAAGAGTGTTACCATTTTGCAGGATTTTGATTTCCTAATGTTTACACAAATACTCTGGTTGAGTGATTTGACTGCTAGTCCCTACCAGCTCCCCAGATTTTAAGTCCTTCCCAGACATTGACTCTCCAGCAGAAGGGGAGACATGAGCACAAGAAAATGACTGTCTGACTCCCTCAGAGTGAAGCCCTCAGATTCCCCCTCAGAAAACAAAGAAGAAACCAGAAGTTGGCTTGAAATGGCTTGTTTAGAAACCTGGCAACAAGGACCTTTTAAAACTGGATTAAAAAAAAAAAGAGAAAAGGAATATAAGCATCTCCTGCCAGCTCAGCAGCATGGAGGCCAGATTTGTTTAAGCTGAGGAATGGGCATGTTTGCCTTCAACTCTTTTGAAACAGGTGACAGATATTGTGCCAGAAATAATTTACTGACACAATTATTGTTTTCTCGAGTCAATGTTTGACCTAGACCCAGGGCCAAGTGTGTTTATTTTCCTCACATAATCTCAAGCCATTTTCTCCCTGAAGGTGAGGAAGCTTAGAGTGAGGAAGAGAATTAATGTGCACAGGCACACAGAAAGTTTACAAGTTTGTGGCAATCCAAAGTTAAAAATTTTTGAAACACTGTGCAAGCACATGCACATACCTACTTGAGAGTCAGAGCCTGTTTGTACAGCCCAAAGCTCATGTCCTAGCAGGCTAGTCCAGAAAAATCCTTCTGCTTCAGCTCCTTTCCAGCTGAGAGGCTGCATACAAATGTACCCTGACTGTTGAAACAGATCGTGGTCTTTGACAACAATTAACATAAAGAAAATAAATACTGATGTTACATATTTTGGCCAAATCTTTTAAAATTGTGGAAGGAAGATGTGTAGATCTATAGGAAAGCACAGGCTAATTTCAGAGTTTGACCAAACTGCAAATATATTTTTGCTCTGAAAAAGTCTTTTGGGGAAGGTCTTTATCTTCTTTACAAACAATCCCAGTATTTTCAGGAGAAGCTACCAAATATCTCAGTCTCTCTCTTTTTACCAGTTTAAGATCTCTTTCTCACTCTCTGCTCCTTCTGTTTGCTAGCTGTCCTTTCTCTTCCTATATACTTATAAAACTCCTCACCTTCTTACATCCACCATCTAGAGAAGATGTTTGAAAAGTGTTTAGAAGCCTTTAAATTGGAGTAACAATTATGAATGATCCATACTCTCAAGGGGAAGGGACAGTGTCGTTTTTTTCACGTGAGCAATGCTAAATCTTCTCACCATATATTACGATTTTACTTTGTATTAATTTCAAATATAATTTGCAGCTCGGTTTCCCTTAGTTTACTTCCTATTGAAGGGTTTGAACTAAATGTGCTGGTTCTTCTTTGTATCAATGCCATTGTTCCCTCCTTCATTTTTCCCCTCTCCTTTGGTGGCTCTTTTCCCTCTCCTGTGCATCAAAAGGGATGGACTCTTGTATCCTTTCAGAACACAGGGCTGTGAGCAACCTGATCTCATTGAAGATGTCCCTGCTCACTGCAGGGGGTAGGACTAGGTGACCTTTAAATGTTCTTCCAAGAGAAACTACTCTATGAGTCCTTGATTCTAAGGCTGTCTTTGTGCTGAAAATAAATATTCATTAGCCACCTTTCTGATGCCAGGATGAACTTTAACATATTTTTGCTGTAATTCTTTTAGGCTTCTGTAAAGAATCTTTCTTCTTGTAGTAGAAGTAGCAGCTTCAGTTCAGCTAGATCAAAATTTACTCCAAGAATTTCCCTGTGTCTGCTTGTTTCCTTCCAACACTCTTGAGATAATTGCAGGAGTCTGATGAATAACTGGAGTGGATGCAGATTAGATGTACTCCTCCGGATGCTCTGAAGTGTGCTGGAGTAGTCAGACCTTTGGTCAGAAACACATTTACATTATGACTCAGCCTTCTGACAATTGCTTCATTAGTAGATATTTGAAAACGAAAGAATAAAGATTCCCATCTGACCCACTCATTCATATTCCTCTGAACAAGTGAGGCAAGACTGTGCAGTGCTTTTGCACTCAGAGAATATTTGGTTTGCACAGTCAAATGGTAAATTCTCAGCCATGCAAGGATTTCTCCATAAAACAGACATGTCCACCCTCCTTGAAATTGTGGCAGTGAAATGTAAACAGAAACAAATTTAAAACTGCAGAGTTTTCTTTCAAAGTCATCAGGAAAACTTGAACCACTCATATCCAAAAAGAGTAAGTAAAGATTACTCCTTAGTGAGGAGCAATATACAGATTTTCCGACAAGATGCAATGAAAGATGTGAGGACATTTTGATCTGGTGGAAGGTGTCCCTGCCCATGGCCAGGGGTTGGTCCCAGATGACATTTAAGGTCCTTTGCAACCCAAATTATTCTGTGATTCTGCTGTAGCAACAGTTAGATGGTCCCAAGGATTCATAACCACAAAACTTTTCTTGCACCATCTGAAGTGGCACTGTAGGGATGGACTTGTTTGCTGTGGGATTTGTTTTCCCAAAACACCCCTTGCTGGGCACTGTGATGTTGCTCTGTGTGCAGAACTGGACTCTGCTCTGTCACAGGTGGGTCCAGAGCCTGGGCAATATTTAAGGAGGAAATCTATGAAAATTTTTGAAAATGTGACAGTGCAGGTGACTTTGCAAAGCTCAGCTTGTCTGAGAAAAGCAACAGTGATACAGAGAAGCTCAGGCACTAATCCCAGCTGTAGTCAACGACAGTGAGCTCAGGTTCAAAGCTTCACTCCTTGGTTGTCAGGGAGAATAATCTGAGGGCCTGAGATCATGGCAGCAACCTCAACTCCACCAGCTTGATGTGATGGAGACCTGCAAGTATTTCATACTTGTGAATATTCAGTGTTTTCCACACGGTATTCTATGGGTGCAAACTGCAGGTTTGTGAATACAAGAGCAGAGGGACAGGGAAAGTTGCAGATGGAGTCTCTTACTTGTGAGATCTGCCAGTTTCAGAGGTAAAGCCAAAGGATGCAGAGAAGAGGTTTTTGAGACCTGTATGGAACAGGGACTTTTATTCTTCTCTTAAAATGTCTGATGTTAAACAGAAAACAAAAGAGAGGATTCAGATTACAATGAGGCACATTGTGCCTGCGCCAAAGTAGGATCAAAGGAAGCAGTGTATTAGCTTGGAAAGCTTTAGGTCTGGCAGTTGAATAAAGTGGATATTCTTCAAATCATTTCTTGGGAGAAAAATTAAAAATGCAGAATTCAAGCTTTATCTCATATGTGACCCAAGAATGTAGGTCTTTTATTTCTTATTCTAGATTAAATCCAGTTATACGGTTGCCTTTTGAAGGATATAATTGCTCCAAGGAATCATGCTTATACAGCATTCTTCACCTCTTAAAATCAGTCTTAGTTTAGCAGTGCAGCCCTTTGATGGGAATATTTCATGGCCTGTGTAAAGTGGGTTAGGACTTTGCTCATTCCCTTGTCAACACATATGAATCCCGGCCAAAATAAATGTCGTGTCTTATTGGCAGGGACCACTAAAGAAATCTTAGCCTTATTGAGGGGATTGTGAATGTAGGATTCTTCCAGCTCCAGCATTTATTTCAAAGATTGCAGTATTTTGAAGCAAAATGTGAAGATCACTAAAGCAGTTATTGGCTGCTGCTGCTGCCTATATTATGGTTTTTTGGGAGAGAAATAATAACTCTAAAGCTCTGCTTTGCAAATAAGAAGAGTTGTCTTCTTCATTGGTGGATGATTAAAAGAAAAGAGACAGAAAGATGTGCACAATTTCCAATGAAAGTAAACTGAAAGTTTCTGAGGGCTCACAGAGGTAAAAATGGAAAGAAAGAAAGAAAGAAAGAAAGAAAGAAAGAAAGAAAGAAAGAAAGAAAGAAAGAAAGAAAGAAAGAAAGAAAGAAAGAAAGAAAGAAAGAAAGAAAGAAAGAAAGAAAGAAAGAAAGAAAGAAAGAAAGAAAGAAGAAAAAAAGAAAAAAAAGAAAAAAAGAAAAGAGTTGTGTTTTCAAGGTCTTCATTTCCAGGGTACCACTTTTTTCACAGTGTGCTTGTATTTATCCACTGAGGGATTTTATTTTTACTGTGGACTTCAGCAGAGCTAAAATCACACTACAAAAGTTACCAGTATAATGGAAAACACAAAATCAGGAATTGACATGGGCTTATCTCACTATAATTAATTATTTTCAAAATGAAAAAGGAATATTTTTGCTTAGGTTTACTGTAAGTATTTCTGCAAAATTTATTCCTTCTCTTTCCTGCTTTGGTGGAGAAGTGACTCCACTTGCAGATCAGCCTGAAATGTAGGAAACAAATGTGAGCATCCAATTTTCTAAATTAACATTTTGAAAACATTCCATACTTCTCAATGAAGTTTGAATCCATTATTTAGTTTGCTTTGTAAGACAAAGGTATTTTGTCATTTACTGTGAATTTATTTTCTGTTGAGCAAATTCAGATAGTTCATTCTCAAACTGTCATTGAAATAAAGATTCAGTCTTTATTCTATCCATAATCTGAATATAATCATCCATGAAGCAAATGAAGAACAAGCAGAATTACAGAGATACAATGAATTCTTTCTCTGAAAATCAATCTGCCAAAAAGATCCATATTTTTTTCCAGGAAAAAAAGGGATGTATTTGTGGTTCCAAACAAGTAACTGCATGACTCATAGAAATACACTTTGATATCGTTATTTTTATATTCTCAGGGTGCAATGAAAGAATGTTTATAATATTTATGAGTCAGTGACTGTAGAGACCAGCACTTCCTGCTGATTAATTGTATCAATGACGTGAGCAGAGGTGAGAAAGCTGCTGCCAAGAAAAACACAATGTAACAATGAGAAATACAAAAATTACAAATACCTAAGGATTCAGTGATGCACCTAAAGTCATGTAGATGTCAATATATTTAATATCAGTGATGCCATTTTCAATGAGGAAGCATCAAAGAACATAGCATGACTTTACATATAAAAATTTGGGTAGGTTGGAATATCAAGATATTGTATTGTTTATAGGCACTGAAACCAAAATCTCTGTCTGTAAAAATAACATAAAGATCATAAAGAAAGTAAAAAATGGATAGATTTAAACTTTAAAAGTGTATTTAAACTTTGAAAGGGTCTGTCCTTCAAATCTAAAATCAAATATACAATAAGAGATTTCTTTCAGTAGAATTTTTTCATAGCTTGCAGCTGACTCAGTTTGGTCCAAACCTTCTCAAAGTCGAGTTTCTTGCATAGCAAGGCCTGAAATTTTCAGTGTGGCCAGAGGGCTGCTGCAAACACGAAAATGATCTATCGCTGCTGGGCACTGTCAATGTGCTTAAATGTTCCTGAACATCTTGGGCCAGATTCTGTCTTCACACAAATATGTGATGAATCCTATTTCTACTTTAAAGGTTAATTTTTGTGTTACTAACGATATGATGTCATCTGCTGCTTTATTTGTTGATTTTACTTGCATAAGCAATTACACTTACCCACAGATATTCACAGCTGACTTAACAGGGACGGCTCCAGGAATCTGTTTATGCAGAATTTCCGAATTTTTGGAAGTCTAAAATTGCTCCTTAATTTGATGCTTTGATACAGCTGAGTTCTGTGCAGTTTGCCATTAGCATAATTTTGTCTAGATATAAAGGGCAGTTGTTAAAACTCGATGTGGGCCACCACCAGCCCTGAAGAATTGCCACCATCCTGGACAGCACTGGAGGGGGATGTGAGACCAGTGAAAGAGGAAGGAAACTCATAGGTCAGGTGAGATTTTGGATCCCTGCTTGGCAGGAGAGAAGCAGGGTACAGGAAGGACTGTAGGGTCAAGGTCTATGTGTAAAGATAATGGGGAAAGTTAGGGAAAAAAAAACAACAGAATTTCCCTATCAAATCCAGACTGATGTCTGTGTTGTCCCAGCCAAAGAACAACTAATGAGCATCTAAAGCCAGATGTCTGCTGCTTTTGAAGAGCTGTGTGTCCAGAATTCATTTTAGAGGGGTTATTTTACCTAAAAAATATCTGGTTTAAGCAATTCTCTTTAAAAAGAGAGCAAGGTAAAGTAGGTTCCCATGCTCAGATCCTAGAGATGGTGCCATGCTGGTCTCCAAGGATGAGGGATCAAGAGCAAGAGACATAGAGAAGCTTAAAAACATTCATAAATTGATGGGCTGAGACCCAAATGCTGCAACTTAGTGTCTGTCTATTTGTCTGAGTCCTGCAGGTCTGATTAGAGACCCAAAATTTCCAGGAGGATTCCTTCTGGGCAGGACAAGAGGGACACTGACCTCATAAGCTTTCTGCTAATGCTTTGTCCATTCATGTTATTATCACTGTTGTTGGTGTTATTAAACAGAGCTTTAAACTACACAGAACCTCACAACAATAAATGACACTTTTGCTATATTACCTGTTTAATACCACAGCAATTGCTTGTAATTAGATATAACTAATAAAAAGGCTTCTTGCCAATGTGATCTTTTCAATTAAGTGTTTCATGGCTTCCAGTAAAAGTGAAATATGTTCTGTTGGTGTCATATTAGCCTGGGACATCTGCCCTGATGAGGTACTTTTCCCTACTTTTCTCAAAAGTTGTCATTTTGTTCCTCACAAGACCTAAAGGCTGCTGATGTTGCTTTCCTCCAACATTTGCACTAACTCCCTTTTACACTCCATGTAATCATTCACATTTTGATGCTTTGCTTGTTCCCCTTTTTGATCCTTCTAAGGATATTCTCAAAAGGAATTTAGGATTCAACCAAGTGACTCCCACCGATTTCATGAGCAATAATGTCAGATCCTGGGCTTCAGAAATTGATCAAGTATCGGTCCCTTCTCGAGTAAGGTTTTTTCCCATGACCTTCCTGACATTCCAGAGGAGAGTTTTCAGGAGTGGTGGCTCCTGTTCCTGCCTCATTTCAGCACTGTCAGTTTTTGTTCCCTTGCTCTGTGTCTGCACCTTTGGGAAAAGGGAGTTATAAGTAATCAATCATTGGATTTTTGTACCTAAACAACAAGAAAATGTCAGCCACTGTCTGCTGGGAGCCTCCTCTCTCCTCACACAGCCCATCCTAACCCAGAGGTGTGATCCTACCTACAGCAAAACTACCTACAAACCAACCTAAGACCCTAAAACTTAATTCCTTGTGCATATTAGTGTGTCCCAGCTTTGGGATGGTGAATTATGATTATTTTTTCAGCAAAAGAATTCAGGGTAGCAGCCCACCAAGAATGAACTGTAGAAGATGTCAGCAGGAGGAGATGCTGCCCAGCTACCTCGTTAGAGTACCTGGGCTAATCAGTCATTGGAATTCATCCTTAGCTTGGGTGCTTGATCAAACCTTATGGATGTTCAGCGGTTGCAAAGGAGCTGCAGGTTTAGTTTCACCCCTTTTCTCATATTTATTTTGATTGTGTTGATTTTTCTAAGCTAAGACGACAGAAACGAGCAAATCTCTCCCCATCTGTGGCAGGAAGAAAACATTTCAAGTATGCACATATCTTCTGAAAACTGCTTTTTTCACAGCTCTTAGGCCACAGCTTTCAGTTCCTCAAATGATCCATTTCAAAGTTAGGTTGACACGGAAAGCTGAGCAGATATTGTTTGCAGAAGGGAAGAAAACAATCTTAATAGAAATGTTTGATTTTTCCAGGGTCACTTTATACACATTTACAGTAGAGTTTCAGCTTCATGCTGGCCAGCAGAGACTCCTTCAGGGAGATATTTAGGATATTTGTAAATTATATGAGAGAAAAGAGGCAAAATGTGTAATAGAATTACTCTTGCAATTAGACTATTTATTATTTTTAGCTCCAGAATGGTTGTAAATATGGTTTTCTGTGCTTGCTTGTGGCAAACAAACTAACTATAGAAATGCAAAGTTGTAGAATTTCCATTTCATTTCTTGCCTCATTAATTTCATTAACTTACAAATAGATGAATACATAAAATTAAAAAGTAATTTCCTTTTAATATTTTTAAATTACTCTCTCCAAGTATTCAAACCTTTTAATCTGTTCTTTTAAGGTCTCCATCTAATTGCTCTTACAGAGGCATAATTGAGCTTTTGTGAACCAGATATCAGTGTGATTGATTATAAGGAAGCTAATCAGAGGGTGCCACTCACAAGATAAATGCAATTGTTTCTAAAATATTTGCTTGTAGTCTGTGGCATTTCACTAACTCGGCAGCACGTATGAAATGATGTGTGGGTGGGATGTGTGAAGGTGTGGATTTATGTGGAGAAATCAAATCTAGACATGGAGGAAATGCTATTTCTTCTTTTTTTTTTCCTTTTTTTTTTTATTCCTTATACAAGGACAAATTGCATGGGAATTATAGTGTTTCCCATTTAATAGAAGTAGCCTTCATACTGATGTTTTTCACAACAGTGACAAATGGCAGCTAAAAAGAAAGGGAGAGAATGTAATCAATCTTTATGCCTTTAAAAATAGTTGAAAACTAAGATGAAAACTAAACCATTTCAAGATAAAAAATAAATAGTTGGGAGCAAACAATTATCTGGAAGAGAAGAGAAGTGCAGAAGATGATTTGGGACTCAGTGCTGGGTCTTGGAGGAGGCAAAAACTCCTGTTCTGCTTTTCTTTCTTGTTTGGGACTGCAGTTTCCATGGCCACAGCACTGGAACACGGGGGTCCAGAAAGGAGAATATTCCCCCAAAAGGACACAGAATCTGAAAGCTGAAAATGTGTAAGGGAGAAATGAGGAAGAAAAATTGAACTCTCCTCCAATTCCCAGGGATTGATGACTGTTAAACAGCAACAGCTGAAGGTGTAGTTCAGACTAGAAATCATCCAAGTATTTAACATGTATCTAATGCTAATATTTTAGCTACACTAACACAATGTTTATATTTGTTAATATTACTGGAAAAGGCATAAAAATAGAATTTTAAAATAAAGTAAAATATTTGACTGCGATTTCACATAGATCAGAATAAACAGTAAAAAACACATAATGTAAAAACTTCTGCTACACCCTCTGAACCCATTCTAAAAGCTCATATAAAAGACAAAAGATTAAATAGGGAGTCTGAACATTTTGCTGAACACAAAGGAAATTAACTCCTGGAAGGATTAGATCAGACTCTGCTAGGTGTGCTCTGGATGATGGAAGATTTGGAAGGGAAAACTCGGCACTTCTCAAATTACACGAGTTGAGAAATGAGCTGGTCAGTCAGAAAATGGTCCCCTATTTATTCTGTTATTCAAATGTCCCTCCTGCAGCTGTGGCTCTCAGCTGGATTCCCAGACTTTGTAGAAGGCATCCTGTCTCAGGTTTGGGTTTTGTGCCTTTAGAACCTGCCAACCAAATGTTTTCTCTAATAGAAAATCTGTTATTGCAATGCATGTTTATTGGAAAAAAGAGATGTACAGATGCTGACACCTCCAGACTTTTACAAAACTCTCCATTCTTCCTCTTTAAATCAAGTATTGATTTGGCCTGGGTTCAATGTGTGCTTTAAACTAATGCACCATAATGAAAAGTTCGTGGCAAAATTACTTAGGGATAAGTTTTTTAGATTTAGCTGAACTGCACTATTTTCATAATTATAATGAAGACACTTAAGGGGATATTTTTCATGCAATGCCTGGCAGTAATCCAATGTCACTCCCATTAAAATCACCTGGTCAGAAATTAAGCTCCTGGTGCTTGAAAACTGTAATTTTCAAGTAACAAATTATTTTCTCTTTAGTGAAATTAAAAATAAAACAAACATATTATTTATATATTTTGTATTTATTACATGAGAACTGAATGCCTTTTTTAAACAGGTGGTAGAAGAGGATAAAAAGAGTTTAATTTTTAGCATAGCTGCAATGGAAAATTGTAGCTGAAATTTTTGGATAACTGCACAGAGAATTTATGAGATCTAAAATGGACATTGATCTTAAAGGACTGTTTTTTATAATACAGTAAATAGTTTTTTCCCAGGCTTTCTTCACATCCAGACAATTATTGATTACTTATAACTCCCTTTTCACAATAATCTCAAATTTTAGTATTTTCCTCAGATCCTTTTTTATAGTACCTTGATATGCCTGTCTAACTCAGGTTTCCACTTCCCCACAAGGAGCTTGTAAAGCTTTTCCTTACATTCTATTACCAGTCTGGGGGTAAAGGTCTAATTTTTGCACTGTGTCTGAGCTTTACCTCTGGATTTGTCCACACAAGACTTAAAAAACCCTCAGCAGCGTTTTTAGGAGAGCTGTACCAAGAACAGAGACTTGTTTTGGTGCCTTCATCACTGTGTGTTTGCAGATGGCTGGAACATGACAGGGTCTGGCTGCAGATTTTCCTTCTGTTGCACCCAAAGGCGCAGTGGAAGGTGAGCTCTCTTTATTTCCCCTCTGGGAGTATGGACAAGCTGCTCTCCCTTCAGCTCCTGATACCCATTTTACTCAGAGATTTGAAAACCCATTAATGTCTAACCACCCTCACTAACATCTAAATATAGGCCCATGTCTGACCACTCTTCTGTGTGTGTCCTTGTCTGGCAACTTTCTTTCACACCTTTCAAGCCTGACGCTTCTCTGACACCGACTTCCCAAACTCATCACGCTCCGCCGCTCCCGACATCTTCATTTACTGCTCTGCCTCTTTCACACACTTCTGACTCTCTGCTTTTTCTTTGCTCTCATACAGACTACTCAAAAGCAGCTACAACCTGGAGTTGCTCATATTGGTATTTCTTCTCCTCGTCCTTCCCCCAGCAGATCCTTCGCAGGCTGATTTCCTCCAAGCGCTGCTTTGCGCCTACAGGTCCTGAACAGACATTGAGGTGCTCAGTAGTGGTGGTTCAGATGTCAATCAATCCCTTTTAAACAGAGTGGAAACACCTTCAGAAATCTGGCTTTCCCCCAGAGAAGTCAGGGCTTCAGGTGGTTCATGAGAAAACAGGAGCAGAGAGCCAATGGCCGAGTCTAAAGGGTGGGTGTTTCCTTCTCTGGAAGCTGAGCCGCCACCGTGGGCTCAGGGAGCAGCCTGCAGCACACACCTGGAGGGCACGAGGTGACACTGGCAGCCAGAAAGTGTCTGCAAGCAAGATGACAACTCAGTTTGCTGGGAACATCTTTGTCTACATCAAGATTCCCAAAATAAAGCTAGAGTTCAGGGAGGGTCAGGGAGAAAAAGTAGCAAAATACCAGCAAAACTGGGAAATGCTATCAAAGCATCTGACAAGCTCAGCAAATACCAGAATTGCCTCTCCAGTGAAGTTTAATTAAAAAGTCTATTGTTTCCATTATTGCTTAATGATTCCTCAAGAAGTAGAACAAAAGTTTATTTTAGAGGTTAATTATTCCTGGAATTTTAAAGGGATATGAGAGTATTTTCCTCTATCTCATTTGGCAACTGAACCATTAAGGACAGTGAAGCAAATGGTGGTGCAAGAATTGGTGAAAACAATTTAGGTCTCAGAAGAAAGATCCTCAAGTCAGATATCACGGTGTCGTTGCACAAAAAAACAATCTCCTAGCAAATTAAGTTAACTTTCTGTGCTGGAAAAAATTTGTCAATGACTTCTCCCCATTTGCTCCTGAATTCTGACTGAGTCTCAGCATGAGAAAATGGTGCAGTTGCTTTTGCAAGCAAATGAGAAAATGGATCCACCGGGGCATAGCACTCACTGTGCTGCCAAGAAAGCTTGAGTCTGCTCCCTCATACTTGTCTATGCTAATTGCCATGCTGGGTTTTGTCATCTGTCCAATAAGCCACGCATCAAAACTCAGGATTCAACATTAAAACCTCATGCTAGTGGGGAATAAATTAAAAAATTTTTTTAAAAAGTTCTAAATTGAATATTTTTCAACATGGTGAATTGTGAAATTGATTGTTGCATGAGGGGAGTGCATATTATTTCATTTTAGGAAGAGAAAAGAGCTGAAGAAGTATTGCTATACACAGGTTCCTATATCAGCTTAATTTTCTATCCAGTACGTGTTTCAGAAGTGCATTATTCAATTTACTAACATCTGACATGTGAAGTTTATTTTTTCTCATTCCTCTCCCAGATAAGTGGCCATAATAATAAATGCCATAAAGGGCAGAATTTCCAAAAGCACCAGAAGAGAGGTCAGTACAATCTCTGTTTCCCAGTCATGAAGATGCAGATATTTAACCACAATCAGGGACCTTACCTCCTTCTCAAGATGTGTGCCATGGCCTGCACTGCCCACACTGAGGCACTTCACAGACATTATACAGGTTATGTGAGTCAAGGACAGACTGAAAATTTCTCTGGGATAATAAAAGTGTTTTGCTAATAATTTCACTATAAGTCAAATTTCACTAAATATATAAAATATTATACGTATATAATAATTTCACTAAACATCTATCATAGCAATACAGAAAGTGTAGCAATTCCAATCTCTTGAAAAGAAAGTATTATTACCTGCTCCACAACTAAAAGTATTTTGAATGTTTCAGATAATGCAAACTTTGACTGAATAGAAGAGAAAGAGCCCATATTTAAATTTCCTAGGATTTCCTGTAAAGAAAACAGTTTGAGGGTGCTTGTGCACGTGCTTTTCATCTGTATGCTCAGTGGCATATCTGGAAGGTGCCAATATTTCTTAGGCCAGCATTTTTGGTAGAAAATCTCTGGTAATCATCTCTACTCCAGCTTAAGTGCAAATGGGGTTAAAAGTTTTGGTGAGTGTGTGCTTAAGTGTGAGGTGCAATTGATGTTCTAGGAACTGACCTTTCAGGAAATATTATGTTGATATCACAAATCTTTACTTAATTTGCTTACATTTAGCTATCTACTCACTTCTGAGATTAGCTTCAAAAATATGCATCAATATCACAAATATTTTTTATTTATCATTATCAGCAGTTTCTACATTTGTTTTTATTATGAGCAGTGTTCATCTTCCCACTCAACCTTTAACTCCTTTAATTTCTGTGACAGTGTGGCCATGTTTGCCATCAGGAGCAGGAGCACACGTGAAAGGTACTAGCTCCATTTTTCTGTAGTTTTCAAAGGGCATTCAGGTTTCACTGAAATTTTTAGCAGGCATTGCTGTGTATTTATCTTTTCAAGTACACAGAGAGGACAAGGAAACTCTTGGAGCCTTGGGCTCTCAGTAACTTCGATCCTTTAACCTTTCTTAATCTCACAGCTTTTGAATGGGTTTGAACCAAGGACCCGATGGTGAAAGATCTTCACGTTTCCATCAGGGACGTTTGTCTTTCTGATGGGTCTTTGCAGCTCTGTTCTCCATGGTGTTTTCTCTTGCTCAGGCCAATCTCTGTGTGTGTGAAGGTTAACTGGAGGAATCACTCACTGGCTTCTTTCCTCTTCTCACTGTGAGCTACCAGTGCCCAACAACGATTTTTGAAACGGCGGCATCTCCATTCATTCATTTACTGGCCTTGAGGAAATTGATCTCCTTGGGAGAAGACCACAGCATCTGACCTGCTGGAAAAGAGAGATTTAATGTTCTGGGAGAGGAATCAGAGCAAGGAGCCTGAGAGCTGCACACAATTGGGTGCATCCTTCACCAGGACCTGTCAAAACCAATTGTGTCTTTCCTAAACTGATAAAATTGTCAGTATTGATAACTGAGTGAAAATGATTCCTGGGTGAAAAAGAGGCAGCTCCTACTTACAATGTAGTCCACAGAAGCTGAAAGAAAATGGCTTCTAGGTTTTTTCCCTCCTTTCTCTCATAAGTGGTTCTCTTTTGGGGACTTTAGAAATCATAAAAGAAGTGGAAAAGAGGAGGCCTCCCGAGGAAATACTAAAGCAATACAATTTTACTTTTTTTCTTAAGTCTTTCCCTAGTGGAGGAAACACAGTCATGCTTTCCCAGTTAAAATGTACTATATCAAGAATCTTGCTGAAAAATAAATATTTAAGCTCTGTTTTATACTAATTCTACAATAAGTTTGTTTTGAAGAAATTTAATTTCTTTCCAGTTAAAACTTAAATTATCAGAAGTGCTAGAACCAGCAATAAAAGAAAAACTCTTGTTGGTGAGCCTGAAAATCTCAATAATTTGCTTTATTCAGGCACTCAGGTTTGTTTTATTATTTGTAATCTAACAATCTTCATTCCTAATCTAAACCTTTAATTTTCTCTCTAATGTATATCTCTCTGAAAATGAACATCTTGGAAGATTTAGAAGCTGCAGACACGATAGAGGATGATCAGTCTTCATCAGTGTCTTTTAAAAGCTCTGTGTATCAGCCTCTTGAAATATCTTTAAAGTTTTCCTTGAAATGGAAATTTTGTCGATGGGCATCAATAATTTTAGAGTCTTCATAATGCCTTACTGATATTTATTACATTAAAGAGATCTGCAATGCTGTGTCATATCAAAAAACCCCTCTGCCCTGATAACGGCAGAAAACAAAACTATTTTATATAGGACTCTTGCAGCCTTCTAGGTTGTCTTCTCTAGAAAATCCTGTAGGTGGGATGACATTCAGATATGTCTGGCAAGATGTGTTACTTCACAAAGCTTGGCATCAGTTGGAAAAGTGAGAAAGGCGAGATGTGCATGTGTTTCTTTACACTGTAAATTATTCAACAGCAGCTTTTCTGCTCTTATCCACAGCTTTCTCATGTTTTGCTAAACCAAACTGGCCACAGCTAGAGATTATAAAGTTCTTTTTCTTTTTATGGTTTGGTAAGATCTGAGGATAAAATAAACCAATGATTTCCGCTTTACTTGCCTTGCTTGCTTTATCTTTTTTTTTTTTTCCTAATGTAGGCAATTTCATACACAACAGTTTCTGATGCTAAATCATGGAAGCCTTAAAAAAAAAAGAGAGACATATAATGACAGAGAGAGAGCAACAAGCTAAAACACTCCAAAGAAAAATAATTTAAAGCTACCCAGACTTTTGCTGTAGGGTTATATGCTCTGTGTTTGATGTTGAAATGATGGCTGAGTATGGGCTAGTTTGTATTATCAGAGTTTTCCTGTCTAATGCTATTGGAGCTGAGGGTGATACCAATGTAAACTCTGTTTTGGAGCCTACAGTCTCAGCAAATGGAACGCAGCTACAAATAATTTTCACCTGCCTAATTTCCTATTTCATCTTGTGGTCAGAATTCTGATGCCAAAGGACACATCACTGTGTTTCCAAATTATAGTTCAACAGATAACGAGCAATATTCTTCCGATGGGATCATATTACATACTTGGGACATAAATATAATTATTCATAGTCATAGCTCAGACACACTTTTAGAAATTTTGTGTTACAGAAATCAACAAGAATCACTTTCACATTTTTTCACTATGTCATCTTGAGATTTTCTAGAAATATTTTAATGAAATTCAGAAAAAGCACTGAAATATTATGAAAAAGGGATAGAGTCCACATGTAAGGGAGAAGAAAGCAAGGAAGACAGAAAAATAAAGAACCAAGTAATAAAGAACAAAATAAAAAAGAAGAAACAAGAAAAAATCCAAAGAAATAAACTTGCACACTGTATTTGATATCTGTAATTGCTGTGCTCTGTACAAAGGCTTCTGGTTTTGATTAGAGTCTTAGAGATAGGTACTACTAAAAACAGTATTTAAAATTCATTATTTTCCTCTTTTTCCTTTGAATTCTTCATTATGTAAAACATGTACTCCAGGGCTCTTGGCATCTTTTGTTCTTTTCATTGTGTTGCTCCATTTTTATTCTAATGCCCTGGTAGTCTGGATATTCTCTAAAATGCTGCCTATCTGCTAAGAACAAATGCTCCTACAGTGCCTGTTTCCCATTTCCTCTTTAAAATTCGTGAAAGTATAGTTCTGTTTGTCTGCTTTTTTCTTTTAAATACCTGGCTGCTTTTGTTTCTTAGGCAGACTTCTTACACTGGCACAGTGCCCATGGGTCAGGTCCACACTCCCTTTTCTTGCCCTAATTAAACCAAGGCGATGGCAGCATGGGATTAGTAGGTACCACCAATGCAGAAATTAAACTATCAGTATTTTATTTTATAAATATTCATTTTTATGCCGTTACCTAAAGATCTGAAAAGGAGCACTTACAGGGGCATTAGTAAACTTCACTCCTGTTGGAATTTCTGAAATGCCAGATTGCTTTGTTCAATAGGCAGAGAATCTGAGGATGGGTTGGGTTGAGTTGGATTGGGTCAGGTTGGGTTGGGTTGGGTTGGGCTGGGTTGGGCTGGATTGGGATGGGCTGAGACCTTAAAGCTCATCCAGTTCCACCCCTGCCATGGGCTGGGACACCTTCCACCATCCAACCTGGCCTTGGACACTTCCAGGGATGGAGCAGCCACAGCTTCTCTGGGCAACCTGTGCCCCATCACCCCCACAGTCAAGAATTTCTTCCAAATACCTAATCTAAATCTGTCCTATTTTGAATTAAAGTTATTCCCTCTTGTCCTGTCCCCATCTGTCTATGTAAAAAGTCCTTGTCCTTTTTCATAAGCCCTCTCTAAGTACTGAAAGGCCACAATGGGGTCCCCCCAGAACCTTCTCTTCTCCAGACTGAGAAAACAGTGCAGAGGTACAAATTCCTGTGTCAATTTATCCAACATCACTCACCTTTAGGCTTATGATTTTTAAGATGGAAGAGGAAATAAAGCCAGAAAAGCAGCTTAGCCCACTGAAACTCGGGCCTTTCAGGTCCTTTCTGCTCCCCAAAATTTGTGGAGCAAACGGCTGTTTAGTTAGACAAATTGTTTTGATATAGGCCTGTAGGTCTCCATGCAAGAAAACATTTTTATTGAGGGAGAAAAACCACATGATGGTACTTGTTTTTACTGTGGGCTTCAGCATTTCAAGAGTTATGGACACCATCCAACCAATGCTAATGTGCAGAGGCAGTATCAGGCTGATATACTGAGCACCATTACTTACTGGGGACTTTAAGAAGTTAGGAATTGAAGGCTGAATTCTCAAGACAGTCCTCTGCGCAGTTCAAGGACTTGGGCTTAGAGTTATCCATAAATTTTGTTTATGTTTATTCAATAAGGACTAAGCCAGTGAATGTTGTGAAGAATCATTTACTTAAACATAAATGGGAATTAACCAGCCCACCAAATGAAGGCAGAGGAAATTCTGAGGCAAGGATGCACTCATAGGCATTGTAACACATCATCTCTTTGCTTGATGGACCTAAAATTCCTTTTAAGGGTGGCTGCCAAATAATCTTGTTCCTTTTGTTTATCAGCCAGTTTACACAAATATCTCACTTGAAATGGGAAAACTTTCCTATGGCAGCCATTTTAGCAGCTGATTTCTCATTGGAAAAAAAATTCCTCTGAAAAATACATTTTGCTGTTTATTGATTAATGATTATTTTTACTTGAGCTGTGTGCAAAGATTCAGCATCAGGTACATTTCCAACATCCCAGCCCCCTATTCAGCACATCAATTGGTGCAGTCTTCAGTTTGCCAGTCCTGCACTAAAAGAAATTAATGGACTATGCTACTTCATTTCATGGCATCCGGGTGATGGAGTACAGAAACTGCTATAAACACCAGGGTTCAGTGGGATTGCTGGCATGAGCAAGGTGTACAATATTTGGCCAGCATTTCACATCATCATTAACCAGGCAGAGTTAAAATTATCACAGCAGCCTGTCTTGAGTGGAAGCAGAAAAAGTGGTGCAGGCTGTGCAACCTCCTGACTATTAAACTGACCCATTGTCGCTTTTATTTGTTCCTTAACTTAATTTTGTGCTATACTGAAATAAATGAGGCCACTTACAATGTAAGAGGAAGGACCAATTAATCTGGCCAATATAGCATATTAAAATAATATGTGTTCCACAGTTTATAATCAAATATGATGCTCTTCCTGAAATAAGCACTCTGTGTATGTAATGATACTCACTAATGGGCCTACTGGGTACCCAAGCACAGTAAATTCAAATAGTGACTATATGGGGATGCTGTAGATTTTTCCTTTCTTTTCTGTTATTCTAATAGAAGAGTGGGGGGAAACAAAAGGGAAAATTTCCTCTGAGGTAAACCAGTAAAATCTCATTTAATTATATCTTATAAATCTCATGCTAGTTTATGTTTTTCTAAAGCATCAACACTTAGAATCACATTTTTTAAAACTGTATTTCCCTGAACGGGGAAAATGACAATCACATTCTTTAAAATTGTATTTCCCTGAACAGGAAAAATGACATTCTTCATAGACAGGAAGAAAATCATGAAAATGACAGTTGAAGATGAAAAAGCAGATGGAAAACACAAATAGAAGTAAAATCTTTTGCTGCTGAAGCCGAGTTCCTGAACTGAGAACATGAAAGTTGTCACTGCTGGTGCACTGTCCCTTTACCTGGTGAGGCTCCTCAGGATCCTCATGGCCATGAGGGAGAAGAGGGCAGGGTGGGAATAAGAATTCTCTGAATGACAGATCTACTTTTAGAGCTACTGGGTTCTCACGGGGTAATTCGTGGCAAGCCTAAGGACAGACATAAATACTTCTCTTTGCTCTTTCAGATGAAGCAAATGCAGCACACCAGAAAATGTTGCACTGCAGAAGGGGTGTGATTCAGCATTATGACTTATTTATAGTCCACACCTTGAGAAAAGGAAAAGCAGAGGGAGAGGGGTGCAATCACAGGCTGAGTGAGGTCAGCAGAATAACCTTAGAGCTCCATGCCAAAGTTTACCAGCAGATTGCCAAGGCTTCCTCAGCTCTTGATCATCAATAGCTTTCATTAAGTCAGTGGAAATTGCAGGTGAGCACTTGATATTCTGAAATTCCCCTGGTACAATCAGTACCCTGACACTCCCTTGGCATGTTTTCCTTCCTGTGCCATTTCCATCTGCTTTTTATTCCCCTATAGATTTTAATGGACTTCAATTACAGTCTTGTCTCTGAATCTTTAGAGCTTTGTTTATACAGACCACAGACTACTAGATCACTAATTTTTCCCCTTCCCTTCACATTCCTTAAGTACTATTTTTCACACTGGTCTATTATTTTAATGGAGCTAAATTTAGAAATGTTTAGATACCTTTCAAATCATCTGCAGTTTCACTGCTGTTGAATGACTCTTTCTTTATGGATATATTGTGATAATTGACAATTACATAGTACTGTGTGTCAGCTAACTCTGATGTTCTGAAAGCTCAGAACTGGTTCAATCTGTAGTTTAGCCACAAAGTAAATTCACAAACATTCCATCATTAGCTATGGCAAATCGTAAGAGAGTTTAAGAGCAGGAGAATTTTATTCCCCATTCATAAATTTAAATCACTTCTGATCCTCATATTTCATGTTTACAGAAATGTAGCTTGAATTTTAAGTTTAGCAGCTCTGAGTACTGAAGTGGGAATTGCCAACTCCTCCCCTCATCTTTCCAACCACTGCAAATCTTCTGTACCTACTACAAGTGAGACAAAATATTAATTATGTACAAATAAAATCATACAAACTCATGCACCATTTCATTTTCAGGGTATGAGTGCAAAGCTATTGCAATCAGTGTCAGTACCCAAAAATCTTCAAAAGTGGACGTTTTAATTCAGATTTATGCTCTAATTGGCCAGACTTTCAATGTCATTCTAATAAGCTGTGTACACTTGAGTGCTTAACATTGCCCTTAGAGGATAGCTCAGGGAGGAGACATCAGTAAAGCAGACTCTGGCAAGAGTCTGAGTTTAACTGGCTTTGTACATACCCACACCAATCTCAGAGGAAAACCAGGCTAGTCATAACCAGTCTTCTGAAAACTTTAGCCCATGAAGCAAAGTTAAGTTCTCAGAAAGCTGCTCTGTCCTGGAAACTTCCTTGAAAGATGGAGAATAAAATGCAAAAATACAAGTTCTCAGCAAACTGACAATTTCTCTCAAAGGGCCACTCTAGGAGAACAAGGAACAGTACTGTGCTTTTCCAGACAAAAATTCAGCTTTGCCTTCTCTTGGAATAAAATAACTTCAAGACTGTTGTTAGCAAAACTGCCTGATGACTCCTGCCACAACAGGATTAATCAGCAGCACTTTTTCAGAGAAATGACAGTGAGAACACTGATTTCTATAACCAAATTCCTGCTAAGTAGTTGAAACCTCCCTGACATGAATATCCAGTTAAAGCTGAATAACCTGATCTTCATTATAGCCCAAAAGACTGAAGTAATTTGACATACACAGAAGATTTCTCTCCTCTCAGAGAAATGATTTTTTCTTTTGTTGAATTTACTGTGTAGGAAAGTGTCCCAAATGAATTTTAACCATGTGCTCTTTGAGTTGGAAACACATCCAGCAAAAATCATGTTGAAGTGCAATGCCAGCCTGTGATTGAACTTCAGCTTCCTTAATTTGTCCTTATCCAAAAGCTGGGAAAAAAGTTCAACCTGAGACTAAGTAAGCTATAAATGACCCTAAAGAAAATAAATCTCTAGTCAATATCTGCTGTTTCTTAGCCTTGCTTTTTGGAGGTTCACTGTATATCTCACTTTGGCAAATGTGAAGCTCTTCCAGACAACCTCCCTGGCACCACCTCTTCCGTTCCAGCAAGGCAAAGGTAACTCTAAAAACTGCAGCCTTTTAGCAGCATAATATTTTTCCAGGAGCAGTGGCCCACATCTTTATTCATGATGTGAATGATGATAGGAGTGGTAATAATGAAACAGGGTCATAAGGGTTTCCCATTGTGAACTAGTATTAATCTAATTTCCTACAGGGTGTTTATCTAAATCAGAAATAACCAAGCAGTTCAAAACACTTTGGCAAGTCTCTGATGAAAAGAAGCCTGGAAAGAGCAAAGGGTTGCTGGAGAATCCTAAATTGCATCCACTCAGCTCTGCTGAGAAGGCCAAGATGGTTCTAGCAGGGTTTTGCCAGGATCTATCCAGTCCAAACTGTCTTATTATTATTTTTATGAATGTTAAGAGGCGCCAACATTTAAAAGAAAAATCCAGCATTGAGGATTCAGGACTTTCATTCATGATAATGACAATTTTTCCACTCTGAACATTTTGCATAAATATAAAACAGTCTTTAGGGGGTTTTAAATAAATAATAAAATGTAGTGCTAATATAGATACTTTACACAACCCCCCCAGTGTACAAAAAGGCATGAGCTACCCACTCTCTCATTAACATACTCTTAGGCTGTCAACAAAGCAGTTTTTTTCTGCAACTCCATTTATGTTTTGAGTGCAATTTGCCTGCCTTGCCCTGCTGTTCACAGGCTGTCTTTAAAGATATGGACACTTTGAAAGATGAGGAGCCCAGCATTTCATTTCCATAAAGGCCGATGTGTGTTTTTCCAAGAGAAGGACAAATCTGTACTGCTCTCCTTCCTATTTCCAGCAATTTTTTGGGGCTATTCACCCACTGAGATTGCTCACCTTCTCAGGATTTGATCCAGTGTTAATTGAGTGAATATCAGGTTTTTGGTGGTAGTGGTGATGCAGACACCCACCTGGCCTTGTGAGCAGTGCCAGCCCTTGTCACACCAGCAAAGATGTGGCTGGAGAGTCTCTGGGAACCGGAGTTGAGAAGCAATTCCCTAAATCACAGCGTGGGAATGTCGTACACGATGTAGAAAATGGCTCGGGTGAATTAGCATATCTGACAGCCAAGCAATTTAACTAACATTCAACCTCATACTTAATGAATAGTCCATATGTCCAGAGAAGCAGGTAATTTATAGTCTAACATTTTCTTTTGATCTGTCGTTTGCTCTTTCTCTGCAGAATTAAATCACTTCTCAATGCACAGGGGAAGGAGGCGAAGGGAAGAAGTCTTTTTATTTTTAATTAGAATGTGCTAAATGGTAATAAAGTAATGTGAATACAGAGGAGACCTCTTAAATCCATAACAGTAAATCTATTGCTGCAACAGGTTCATCCTTTATCTGGTGCTCATTTAAGAAGCCTTCACCTGATGTGCCACACTGACATGAACTGATGTTAATGGAGTAATATATTTAAAGAATTCAATAAAGCATCTGTTGTAGATTGTGATATGCCTTGTAATTTTATTGACAGAGGTTTGTTTTGTCCTGAGACATATAAAATGCTTGGTTAAATGGCTTGATTATATAGTACTTTTAAAATATATTCACTCGACTGCTGTCTCATACCAGGCAGCTTGTCAGTGATTAATCAAGATGATATTTAAAATGCAAATAATTGGATTGGCTCTTAAAAATTAGGATTTCACTCCCTTGGGAAGGAATTCTAATGTGTGTGGCAGAAGCAATAATCTGAAAATGACATTTCCTTGTGTGCCAGTGTTAAGGTATTAGGTGAAACAACACAGAAGGACGGTCTAAAGCCAGCTATGTAGAATGGGAAAGACAAAATTTCAGAAGTAAAAATGAAACCAATTTTTTGTTTTGTTTTTTACTTTCTTAGTTAAGCAAAATACACAAGAGTTTGGACATATTTCCATGATGCTTTTTTTTTTTTTCATATACATAGACAGCTCACTGTTACTTGAGTAAAAGTGGATTTTGGCTATGACAGTAAGCTTCTTTCACCTGAAAGCAATTACTCCCACTTTGGGTATGCAATCACCTATTCCCTGAATCCTCTCTGATCCCAGGAGCTGAAAAAGGCCCTGGAGACACGAGGTGTTTCCTGTGCCATTCACACCGAGGGGACACAAGTGGTGTTTGGACACAGCACAGATGGGTACAGGAAGATTACTTTATTTCCAGGTTAGCAGGGAGCATTTTCTGGAAGCACCACTACTTTGTGTTAGATATGATGGCTGCCTGATTTCAAACAGGGCTGTTTTCCTAAAACAACCATCTTCCCTGCTTCTTTCCCAGGCACTGGAGCCGAGCCAAGGAGTCCAGCAGCGCTGCCCTGACCAGGCTCAGGAAGGCACAATGCCATGGGTTTTGTTAACCACTGCTCCTCCCTGTTCCTCTCACTTCTAGAACAGGTGTGTTTTCCTCTTTTCAGCAGGAGAATTTATGGCTTCATGTTTCAACACGTTTTGTGGGAAGAAAAGTAAATCATTTCTTGGAGGGATTATTGGTCCTTGAGGAATGGGCTTTGAGGTGCTTATGGGATACATGTGTGGACAGATTGTGGAGCTCTTCTACTCAGTGCCTTGATTTAATTATTGTTGGTGCACTTTGTTCCTTTATTTTTAACTGATATATTTTGGGAGACGTTGCTACTTTTGCTTTGCTAGAAACAAGGGTGATTGCACACATCGTAAGGTTTTATACCACAGCTTTTTGCTTTAATCTTAAATGACAGCTACATCTGTTGAAAGTTTGTTCCTATCTTCTGTTTAGTTGGGTTTGTTTTTAATTTTTTTTAACTTGACAGGTTGAAGGAGCCTTTTAATGACAGTCTTGCAAGGCTCAGAGAGTTTTTGAGATGCTCTTCCCAGCCCGTGAGCTGCTCCACACTGGTTTTGTTCTTTGGTAGAAGTTCCAGGTGGCTCCAGAGCTTTGGTACCAGCAGCACCTTTCCCTGGGGGGAAAGGCAGAAGCAGACACTTATTTAACCTACCCCAGTTGTTCTGTATTCTGCAGACTGGGTTGGGGTTTTTTGTGACACTGAGGTTAAACTCAGGACACACACACGGATTTGGATGGTGGATTATGGCCAAAGCCTGTCCCAATTTTAGCAGGAGTTTCAGTCAGCATCGTTCCATTTTCCTTCTCCTGGAGCCAGGTTTTGCTTCAGTGTTGTAATTTGAAGTTAAGATTTCCTTGATTCATTTAGTATTTTATGTGTTTTCTGCACTGGATGTCTCAATATTTCCATCATGGCATTCTCATTTGCTCTTGGTTTAGTCAACTGGAGGCTGCAATAGAAGCTACTTGTCCAATTATTTTGAATTTTTCTAGGTTTATTCATGTGTCGACACATTCATGTTTAGTGCAACACTCCTGATAAAATAACTGAGATGCTGCCCAGTGTTTACATTAAGCAGCAGAGAATTCCAACACTAGAAAATATGTGTGTGCAAACAGCCTAAATAAAGAAAATTGAGGGAGTGTTCTAGCTAGGAAAAAACACCCAAACCCATAAAAATAAGCTTTAGCTCAAAATGCTAAAAAATAATCACTTATCTCTTCTTTTCTCTGGCCTCTGGTGTGGCCAGACTGGTGTTCTACTGCTCAGAATCATTGCAGACTTGCCCCCAGTTATCAGCCAAAGCATTTCCCTCCCAGCTTGTGGTATTGCACTAACAAATTTTAGCAAAGACATTTTTTGTCCCAAGTACCCTCCCTGCTCACCACGAGGTGGCCACAAGAATGGAGGCCAAGGTTTGCCCCAGGTGCACACTCACAGCACAGGTCAGAAACCTCTCCTGAAACTGTGCAAGCCAAAAGACTCTGTTTCTGCCCCTTTTGCTTCTTCTGTGGAATTTTTTTCTAATTCCGAAATACATTCACATGACACAGTAAAAATCAAAATGTTATTGCAGTAACCACATTCCAGTGAATGTGGGCTGGGCTTTCAGCTAGAATTTTAATTATTTTGAGGTGTTGCACAATCTCTGGTCATCAGCTCTAGAAAGGGAACATTTAATTTCTCTTAAGATTCTGCTCTTAAGACTCAGCAAAGCCATTAAAACCAGGACATCAAGAAACACAGAACAGCTCCATAGATGCAATTTACAGCCCTATTTACTTATTAGCTATGATTACTCTAATTGTATAACTTCATTAGTTTTTCTTTTCCCCACTTAAAGGCAATATGGAATCTTTAGGCAATTACAGAGAATAATTGGCCTTCAAGTAGTAACACAAGGCCACTAAACCCATGGAATCACAGAATGGCTTGGGGTGGAAGTGAACTTAAAGCTCATCTCATTCCCACCTCTCTGCCATGGGCAGGGACACCTTCCACAACTCCCAGGTTGCTCCAAACCCCATCCAGCCTGGCCTTGGACACCCCCAGGGATGGAGCAGCCACAATTTTAAAATTTACAATAGCTTAAATGCAATCTGATGGTGGTTCAGTGTGAAATTAGTAACAAATGTTGTCATAAAATACTACTTTCAGTGAAAATTGTTAGGAAAGGCACTGCAATATTAACCTATATTCAGCTAAATACAGTTAGGAGTGGGTAAATGCCAATCTTCTTGCACTGAGTATTTCTTCGTGCTCTACTTGCAATGTGTGCTTTTTCAAAACCACTGAATTTTACAATTTTTGTTACTTTGTTAAAAATTACCTGACCAACCTTGTTAACAGCTGCAGATGTTGCAAGTTATATTTGACTCAGACTACTCATTCCTTAAACACAAAATTCCTTTGAGAATACCATATGGATATTTATATCTATAATGATATCAATGTCCATATCTGTTTCTCTCTCCAAATGTAGATATTGATACAGATGTCTTAGTAATATGTCGAAATATTATTATTTATGTATTCACATGTAATATACAAAAAAGCACAATAACATATTTTGCAATAAAAAGTTTCATTTGTAGTCTATCTTTGTAAAGTATTTTAAAGTAAAGTATGTTTAAAGCAAACACAGAAATACATCTCTAGAAATAAGCCACAGTCATGGACTCCTGCCAAATAATATTACATCTGTGTGCTGATCCCCAAGTTAATACAGTTTTTTATTTTCCAGTGAAAAAGCAACTTAAACATATTTGCATCCACCTACCTTTTTCCCAGAGCACAGTTACTTAAAACAGTGGAAGAATTAGAACATTTCTTAGTCTGAATTGTTGGAAAGAGTGGCTTTGTGACTGAAACCACATGAGAGGCCACTGATTTTTCTTATGTTCCTTGACCTGTCCCATGACTCCAGTTTTCATGGGACTCCAGTTCCTGGTGTTAATCTCTCTGAAGATGGAGCACCAAAGCAGGAGAGGTTCAGGGATTTTACTTATTCCTGGAAAAGAGAGAAGATGTGGGGGAAATGGCAAGACTGCTTTTATAAATGAAAAATAAAATTGTATTATAATTCATTCCTCAAAGACAATTGACACGAAGTTGCACATGCTTAATTAAAAACATTTTTAAAAAGAAGCTGTTTTATTTGAGACAGCACTCTGCCATTTAATCAAATTACTGTGGCAGAGAACATGGTGATGCCCTTCAGTGAAAGTGCCAGCATGAAATCCTTGAACATAAGAGGAGCAGCAATAACCTGACTATTTTCACAAGATGGTTTGGACAAGCAGATGACCAGATGGAGGAGAGGAGAGGCAAACACTCCACTGCTGGCAAGCACCCAAAGCTTCTTGAACCTCATGTACTCTTCCCTAATAAATATGTCATTTCAATACCAGCCATGGTAATGCAGCGATAACAGCAGGAGAATAACTCTCCTTATAATTGTGTGAGACATCCAGATATATTTCCCTGTCTCCCTGACTAATGTTTCCAACATGACTTGTTAGCTTCTGCAATGATCAAGCAGCTATTAAAGATAAAACTGTGTTAACCTTTTCAAAAATTAGAAGTGCATGACTGTAACTGGAACTACAATGGCTTCCCGGAGACCAGAGCCAGAGGGTGAAAGATCATCCTGCTGAGACATTAGGAAGGGATGTATTATTTATTTAGTGTGTCTGAACCCCACATGGAGGATGTGGCCCCGTGCAAATGCCTCCTCCTTGCTGTGTGACTGCTCTAACCCATGTGGGCAGGTAAGCAGAAAGGTCCTGGATCAGCTTTTACAAGAGAGGTAAATTATTTCCCTGTTTAGCTTCCCTCCCTGAACAGAGTCTGGCAGATTGATCATGGAAAAAGGACTCTCAAAACTCTGAAAACAACCACGCTTTTCCTCATTTTAAGTTGGACCCCAAGCCATCTTCATCCTGAGGAACTTGTGGGAACCAACCCACCATCACAGTTTGTTCACACTTCAAATCCATGAGTTAGACACTAATGTAACACTTGGTATCAAAACCCCTCAAGGATGGCAGCAGGGGTGTCATGTCATCCCATGAGCTGACAAACTAGAGGTGTTGGATATTCAGAAATTAACTTGGCTCATGATGCAGGTGAATGAAAAAGCATCCTTGACATGCATAAACTGTAATAAAAAAACCCAGGTATTTGTTTATTGATAAATTTAATCTGTAGACTACAAGTGACAAACAGGCAATAAATTCCAACTGGAAATAAGAATGACTGGCAGTCCAAAAATTCCCTAGAAGTCTACAATAAGAACCTTTCTGGATTTGTTTTCCTAAATAAACTTTTTACTGAAGTTACCAGAGTTGCTGATGGAATAAAGCTCATAACAAAAATAGATAATAGCAGAATGAAAATTGCAGAAATGTAATACACAATCCCAGACACATGGAATATTTATAAGGTCTGGCTTCTATTAAGGTAGCATCTCAGTTGCATTTTTGAGATTTTAATATCTGCAGGTAATTCTCTGTCTTCCCACAAGGACTGGTAAAAAGATCATCTAAATGAGCATGTCCAAATTAACTGTTTCCCTCTCTCAAGGTAAGCAAACACAGCAAACCATTCCTCTGGGAAACTGGGTCTGCTCCCTGCTTCTGTACACCAAAATGGAAAGAGGCAAAATCCATGAGGAAATACAGGAAGCTGCCCTGTGTGCGAATGTTTCATGGGGTAGGAGCTGCTGTTCTCTTGACAGAGCTAAAATACAGCCCATAAAAATTCAGGCAACAAAAGAGTGGGGTAGGCAGTGATGAAAAGTGCCTGATTTAGAGGTAAAAGAGAGATTTCTTCCTGAACTTGGGTCTTGGTGGTCATTTCCACCATGAGAAATTCACCCTAAATGTGCAGTGAATCTCACAGGGGCTCCTCCAGTGACACACAGCAGGAACCAAGCAGGGCAGGTAATTTTTCACCATTTCTCAGTTTATTCTTTTAATTTCATTAAGAAACAGAACAAGGCTAAACTGTTAGACAAAAGCATTTTGAGATCTAGCCAGAAGTTCATTTCCTTGTAACATCTTCTTACTTCAGCTGCTCCTCCCACCTTTAGACATGAGACAAAAAAATTAACATCTACACACATTTCTCATCTTGCATCTCAGTCAAGGCTCCAAAACTGCAGGACAAAATAGGTTTCTCCTCACACCAGTGTGAACAAGGCAGACAGGGATATTATATTTTACATATGTTCTCTGATACTCGAGCATCAGAGTCCCATCTGCTCAATAAAATATTTGCCTATGAAAATAAATGGAAAAATAATCAACTAGAAAAATCTCTTTAGTACTGTGGTGTTTATTCTTTTTTTCAAACATAAACTTTGTGAAGTCAGAGATACTAGGAACAAAATATCTATAAATCCCTCTGGTAATAAGCAATGAAATTAAAATCCAGGCAAAATTTAATTTGAAAAGATTAATGTTCCTTTTCATATTTTGATGACAACTATAAACATAATGCAATTTCACGAATTTACAGCTTCAAAATGCAAACTGATACCCCACAATAGTGCAATTTCAGTCACAAAGAAATAAGTACTTTTTATTCTAATGTCCCTACAGATAAATTTCTCAGTAGTAATGAAATGGCTTTGAACTTCTCAACTACCATTTAAAAAAAGCCAATAAGTAATCTGTAACTGAAGCCCTGTTGTGTTTAAAATATGTGCAGCAGCACATTGATAGTAGTTGCATATCATCAAAGTGTATGTCCCAGATACCTAAATGCAAAGTCAGGAGGATTCTTCTCCAAAACCATTTTGTAAAGTTCCATGGCTTAAACTGCATATTTATTTTTCTCAGCCCTCTGAGATACAAGCACTTTAGTGGCAATAACCTTGTTAAGCCTTTTGAAAAGTCATTAAACAGCCTACAAGGACTCTGAGTTCACTGGAGGGTAGAAGAAAATAGGAATCCTGGTGGTCCAGTTGGAATATATTTGGGAATAGTTGGAATATAGTGTCCTGGAGCAAACTGTGGGGAGCTGCAGAGCAGAAATTAAGAATATCTTTCATTATTAGGTTTGCATACTGCACACACCACCCAAACCACACACACACACAACTGAAAAAGATGGAAAACTACAAAAGGAGCAAGACAATTGTGAGAGAAAGGACAATGTGAAGGAGGTGCTCAGACCCTTTATGGAACTTGAACTGAAAGTCAAGTGGCAAGGGACAATCCATGCTCTTTTCCTGAGTGCCATGGCTGTAGACACAATACAAGGGCTATTCACAGCAAGACTAAATTTTCCCTTGGTCAGTGAAAGCAGGAATTCTTTATAAATAATGGAAATTATGTCCCCACCTGTTTTCTCATGTAGAAGCTGTGCAGTTTTCCATAGCTGTTGTTTTCTCTGTGGATTTCCTCTACAGAACATTTAGGGGAAAAGGACACTTTGTCTCTCTGTCTCCACTCTGTCTCTAAATCTTTTTCAAATTCTAATTGTGCTTAAGGAACCTTAATGATCAGTTCTCAACATTTCTGAAGTCAGAATTCTTCTGGATAAAATGCAAATAAAATAGACCTAAATTTTTCCATATGTGTTTGGCCCATTTGCAGAATGTAACACTAAGAGGACATTTTCAATCTATTTTCCTCAGTGGTTGTTTGGGTTTTATGTTGGTTTGTTTGGTTGGTTTTATTTCCAGAAATCAGTTCCCACAAAGAACAAATATGCATTAATAATCCACTCTTACAAATAAGCAGTCAAAACAATTAGGAGTGAACAGTGACATTTTGTTACTTTAGAAGTGACAAAGCCATGCTGCAGACTAACACTTTTCAGGCAACTCTTTAGGGGATTTCAGAATTTAAGGTCCTTTTCCCACGGAATTTATAGCAAAACGTGTATTAATTTTACAGAAAGGGGCCTGGCCTTCAGCCAGCTGCTGAGAGGGTGTGACAAGGAGAGGGCAGGAGACACCTCAGTCACGAGCTAACGAGGGCAGGGAGGAGTCAGAGCCTTGTTTGCAGTTAAATCCATGGATTCTTGACAGAAAATCAGGGATTTCGCTGCACCTTGTGCAGAGGGAAAATGGATTGGAACAGGAGAGTCTTTGGGTGGTGAGTCCAACATCCCCAGCTCCCCAGGGATCCCTTGAGCCAGGGATCACAAGTGGAACAGCAGGAGACTTTGGCTTCATCCGAGAGTGCTGGGTCTCAGCACTGCTGGGGCTTCCCTTAGACCATGGAATCATGGAATGTTGAAATCATCCAGCCCCAGCCACGCTGCCATGGGCAGGGACACCTTCCCTAGACCAGGCTGCCCTGTTCAAACTGGGATTGAGCCCTTTTAGAGACGGGGCAGCAGCCACAGCTTCTCTGGGCATCCTCTGCTGGGGCCTCACCACCCTCACAGGGTGAATTCTTCCTAAATAGGTGAATTCTTCCTAGCATCCCATCCTCCAGCTCAAGGCTGTGAGCCCTTGTCCTGTCACTCTGTGTCCCTGTGAAAAGTCCCCTCCTGCTCACCTGTAGCCCCTTGAGGCCCTGAAGGGGCCTCTTGGGTCTCCCCAGAGCCTTCTCCAGGCTCTGGAATTGCCTTGGAGCCAGCCTTGCCCTGTCGGGGCTCCCTCATCAGTACTCAGGGTTGCAAAATAATCAGAATATTCTGAGCCCTGTTGGGAAGGAACACGTGCAAAACTCAGCACTGACACCCCTACAAAAATATTTTTAAATGCAGAATTATACAGCCATTAAATATTTAATATTAAGTAACCTGCGGGAATTTTAATATGTTCTACTTGCAGTGAATGCATGAGGTAGTGATAAAGAGGTGAAAAGAAATGCAAAAGCTGGTTCATCTGAAAGCATGTAGCAATTTTCAGTTGTATTTTATATATGAACCTATGAAATGTATACAGGAGAAATTAAATGTATAAAATGATTTATAGGTGGATTAAAAAGGCTTGCAAATTTTTAGTTTCATACATCTTCAGGGAAAGAGTTATAAATCTCTGTAACTTAAATTGCTTATCCAAGTTCTACAGAAACAGCATAAACAGAGCAAGCAATTATCTGTAATAAACTTCTTCTTTAATATTGTGGCATTCATGTTTTGGTAAAACTACATATCATAATTTATTTTGTGCTGTATTAGATTCTCTTTGCTAGGCTCACATATTTTTTGCAATTCTGCAGAAACTGTCATCTTCCTGGTAGGGTGATCCAGTCATTAAGTGTTAATAAAATAATAATGCAACATAATGTGTCCTTCTGGAAATTAATTTATACACATATAACATTGGGGTTTTTTCCCTCATACACCACAGAATTTTCAAAACTCCAGAAAAATCCCTTTGTAAGTATGGTTTTGGAGTGGTTAGAAATTCAGCTTTCATTATAGCCAGTGCTGACATTTGAAATGACAATTTGAGCAATGTTTCTTGGGGCTCAGGCATCAACTGTTACACTCAACAGAAGAGTCTGATGTTTTTTGTGACAGCCATCTAAAAATGTTGCACTTGAAGTGGTGTCAGCTTTGTTGAAGAAAAGCTCCATAATGGTGGAAGATGTGGGATTTTTCAGAAAAGCAGCCTTTTGCCTCAATCTACATCCTAAAATACAAGTAAAGTGCTATCATTTGCTTGGAGCAATGCCTGGGAATGGGAATCACAGCCCTGTGAAGCAAGGAACAAAACTGGGTAGAGGTGATCCAGGAGCAGGATGGGATCAGTGCCTTGGAGAGCAAAACCACTCAGACTGATCACAAGAGACACAGAGTACACTGCTTGCACATTGGGGTGTAAAAATCCCCACAGTCTGCTTTGAATAAAGAAAAAGACAATTTACAGAGATTTATTTCAATATAGACAGGGTGTCACGCTGTGAGAGGGTTTCAGTGGAGAGGACACTTCCAAGCAGGAGGGAGATGTGCTGGCATTGGAGTTCCAGGCATGGAGTTTACATCCCTGTTTCTCACCTAAGGGAATTAAGGCCAGAAATGCAATTTCATTCAGCATCATGCTCCTCTGGCACGTTAATCTGTGCAGCAGCACCTCCACACAGTGCTTGCTGGTGTTGTGTGGCAGGGCCTGAACTCTGCCTGTTAAACTTCATGCAAATTGCTCCAGTTTTGAGGTCGAGGGAGAGGGTTTTGCCTCGAGTCAGCGGCTCCATGGGCACACAAAGTCACTGCTGGCGTGGCTGGAGTCACCTTCATGGAACCTTCACAGCAGGAGGCTGATTTTCACAAGAGCCCTGGCTTCTCTCTTTTCACCTTCATTGTCCCTGACATGGGAGTGTCTACCTGTCACCACTTTACATCTGCAGTGAAGAAAAGAAAAATTCTCCCTACCTGAAACTAATAGAGCACTCTTTTATATTTAAGAGATCCCACTGGCTGAGTTTCTGTCTTCTACCCATTTTCAGAGGCCTCAGAGCAGTGTTAAGTTTTCCAGGTGTCCTGATAGAAGAAGAATCAACTGACCACTCAACCCAATTCTCTTTTATTATTCTAATTTATTTTAATTGCATAACTTTTATTGCAAACATCTTCCATGCCTGCTTACCTTTAGATTAAATCTTTCAAATCCTACTATCAGCTGCAAGGGCCAGAACATGCTGATCTCTTTAAAGATAACTGCTTCTGTCTTGTGCAGCCTCTCTGAATTCCTGGGATTGATAACATTTTGGCAAGCCCTATTTTCAAACAGTGAAATAATTAAATTTGGGATGGCTACATGGGAAAGGCAGATGGTTCAAGATTCTTACCTTGGTGTTTCACTGTCTCTAAAGGCCGATCCAACTTATCTTAAAAATATATCTGAAACAACAGGAGTAGCTAAGGCTGGATATCCTCGATGGTTTCCATCCCTGGGGGGATCCCTCAGTGGTTGCCCCTTTGTAGGATGCTGTTGATGACATGACAGCTATTGAATTACCAGGGTTTTCTGTCAAATGCATTATGCTAATCCAGTAGCAGCCTCTCCTGAAGGTGGGTGAGGTGAATTTTTCTCTGGAGGAGTGTTTTTCTTCCTTAACTGAATGGATGGTGGTTCTATACAAAACAGCTAAATTTCAGTGATGTAAATCCCACCCTCAGTCTGTGCACAAAACAAAGGAAATTTTTGGGGATAAAAGACAGTGCTTCCTATTAGGAAGCAGAGATGCCATATGAATCACAATTCTATTCTGCCAGTGGAAGAGCATTTCCTCCAAGTAAGTGCTCCATCTTTAATTTCTCAGAGGTGATCCTCAGGAAAGGAAAATACCAGCAAAATACCTCCAAAAGAGAAGCCAGGAGCTAAATCTTAGAAGGTGAATGGTTAATAAAAATCTGCAAAAGCTCTGGTTTTACAGTAAGTTACACTCTTCCTCTCACTCACTCTGCAATGCTGAGCAACTTCATATTTCTCCCAAAGTAAGGTCATGGTCCCTTGTCCCCTGTTATCAGCCCTCCCTGCACCAATGTGCCAGCTCCCTTCTCTGCCACAAAGTGATTAACACAATTAGGTTCAAATATGAGCTCTTGTGCCTGGCCTGCATTAGGTGGAATTTTGTTCTTGTCAAACTGACAAAGGGACTCTGGCTTGAAAGTCTCTCTGTTTTCTAATTGTATTAGTTGGTTTAATAAGGGATATTACCTTTCCTTATAAGAGATATTTCTCTTATAATGCCAAGGAATGATTCACTCATAGTAGCAATGTTGGAGTTTCAACAGCTCAATTTCCCCAGACTAAGAGAAGGGCACATGGAAAAACATCATTTGGACATCGCTTCCTGGGTCCCTGTGGTGGTGCCAGGAAATATCCCACTATCAGAATGTGGGTGCAGCCAGCCAGTCTGGCCTGATTTCCAGTCTGTTTGCCAAGCCTGGCCTCTCTGGAGATCCCTGACCCCTCTCTGGTGAGTGGGTCACGTTCAGAGGTTCAGCTGGGGAGGTCTCGCCGGTGCTAGTTCATCCCCTCCGGCACGAGGGCTTTACTCTGTGCTTCACTGAGATCCAGGCTTCCATCACAGCATCCTTCCACCAGCACAGAGGGGCCAGGAGCAGAGAAAGGGCTCCCTGATACGAAACAGCAGAATCTCTTTTTACCCCACTCCTCAGTCTGTTCTGGCTTCTTTCAGGCAGGGCGAGCGCTGCTGTTTTACCGCAAATGCTCCGCGCAGAAAGTCCACGTGCATTAAACCACTTCTGTGACCATGTTTGACTTCCACTCTGCAAATAAATGGGAGTAGATAGCTCCCTTCCCTCAGGAGCTGCTGGCTGCTGCAAATTGAGAGTGGCTGGGCTATGCAGATGAAACATCCCTTTCTCCCCACGCAGAGAGCTCCTTACCCTTCCGCGTTTCAGGCCAAGGGGCTTCGGCACACACAGAGCAAACGGGAGGATGTGTGATTAGGTGACTTCCAAACTTCAGAGACATTTTCATTTCAAATTCTGACTTCCTGCCATGCACACATTCTTCTGTAAGCAGACTCTGAGGCAATTTATTAACAGCTCTGGAGGAGTGATATCTGCAGAATCTGTTTTTTCAGCTTTTGACAGCTGAGCAGGGCTAACGTTACAGTTTCAGAGTGTCATTGCTGGAGCAATGTATATTCTGTATATTCAATGAAGGGCCCTTTGAAGGTGCAAATGAAACAGCTTATCTGAGGGAAAAAGCTAAAAATAAATGTTAATATTTTAGATCATTTATCAGCACATAGAAAAAAAATGTGAGAAAGAAAGGTAGACCATATTTTCCAACAATTTTTTAACCCAAATCTACTGGAAGTTTTAACTTGTGTTTCTTTCTGACTCTACTTCAGTAAATATTTTAATAGAATGCATTACAACACATACACACACACAGAGAAATCTAAGTTGAGTACTTGAAGTATCTTAATTTCTTAAAATAAAAAATTTAAAAAACAACAGTGAAGAGGTTCTACTGCCTTGAAAGCTTAAAAAACCCCCTCAGACAGACCTAAGCTCTGAAATGAGGGGTTTTAAAGAAATGCTCTAAGTATTATATAACAAAAAGTTATAGAGGTGCTCAGGGAAGAAATAAAGGGATTTTTGATCACATTAGGGATTTAAAATGAATCATGGAAGTCTTAATATTGTTCTTGAACTTTCCCAGAACAGAGGTCTTCCTTTGGATGAATGTTACAAGGAGGGTGGAAGAAGAAGCTAGAGTAAAGTAGGATTGGCATGCATGATGAATTACAGTTCATTAATCCAATTAATGAGTAATTCCAGAAGCTTTAATCCCAGATAAAGCTCTTTATCATAGCTCTGGTGGCTAGTGCTGCACTAACTAAGAGCCTGTCAGCAAATCCATTGCAAGCCTCCATTATATGAAGCCTGCCATGCACTGCCAGAGCTTTTTGGAAATATTTTATCCAAAGCAATAATGAGAAATACAGAGAAAGGAGCAGTCTCTACACTTCTTTGACTGGATTCACATTAAAAAAGATTTCAGGGTACATTTAAAAAGACACAGGCCAAGTGAAAGTAACATCAAATATTGATAAGACCTCTTGGGTTAGAAAACAAAAGTGTGTTCCTATTTCTGATGTCACCTGTGTGCAAGATTTCCTCATGCACTGATTGGTGGGAGACAATGAAGTACAATGAGGTGTTCTGAAAACAATCAGTTCCATTCTTACTCTTGTTCATTTTTTTGGTGGCACTACCTGAAATTGTGATGATCTCTGCATGGTTCAGAAATACAATCCCTCCTCTGCAGCTCCCACATGCAAGGAGAGAAGAGATAAAGAAAGGGAATAAAGAGTGGGAATAATATGAGTTTACAGACTGGTTACTCTCATTCTCTGCAGACAGCCCAGCAGAACAGAGCACATAAGAGGGAGGTAAATGTGAGACAGGTATCTGAACTTCTACTGGAAGTCTGAGAAGGTCAAACAATGGTTAAAAATATGTACAGCAGAAAAAAGAGTGTATCATGACTTCTCAGAAAACCAGAAACTCTTCCTGTTTAAGAAGCCACTTCAAATTCCTACCTAATGTCCCTGTCAGAGCAGCTCCTCTTCCTCCCAGCAGCTGGCTGGCTCAAATATTTGTTGACCTACTGCAATGGGAGTAAGAACAGCTGGGCCTTCACTGAGACCCTTTGAAAACTCTCCTGTTGACAGCTCTGGACACTGCTGTGCAGTGATTTTGACTTGTGGAGAACTTAGCTACTCAACACTAAGGCCATAAATTCATTTATTTTAATGCCAGAGGAGACCTGCCCATGAGAGGCCATGCAGCAGGCTCAGAGATTGCTCCCAGCTGCTTAGAGCAGCAATGTCAAATTGTCTTCTGCATTCTCAGTCAGCAAAAGCTGCATGAGCAAGGCCCAGGATCCTGCTATGAGGACTATTTAAGTAAAAGTGCAACCCCTCTGATGTTGCCAAGTGCCAGTTGTGGGATGAAGGCAGTTCACACCCAATTACACACAGTGATGGATTCATATTTCTTGATCAATGGCTTTGAAGCTTCCTGGAACAACAGTGCACAAGGACCCCTCATCTTAAAGCCCAGAAAAGATGATTAGTGACATGCAGAAGCAGAATTTCATGCATGCCAGAGCTAGTTCTGACCAGTCTGCCTGAACTGGAAGAAACTGCAATCACTCCAGCACAGAGGAGGGGCTGGCTGGAAAGAAGCAGCTACAGAGATTACTGGAGCAGGAACACAATTGTCTCAAAAGGATTCCCATTTAGCAAAAGCAACGTCACAATTTGAAATCTAAGGCTGAATACCTGTGCTGCCTATTGATAGAGCTTCAGATTGTGGGAGCTTGGAAATCCAGGGGAAAATGGGAACTTTGATGAGGACTCAATACATTTCAGTGTGGCAAAGCATATTATTACAGCTGATTGGTCCTTCCTCGTGTGTGTGAGTGAGGGTCACAAAAGTGTGTGGTGTTTAAAATGCTCTTTGATCCTATTAAAGCCTTCATGGTGTCTGCATTAAACCTCTAAAAGTTTGTCCTACACCATCCAAAGGGACTGCTTCATCCTTCAAAACCCACAGCAGCCTCTAGAGAGGAAATGGATTTGATCCACACATCTTGGTCTTGTATAATTATAATCATGGCTGTGAGGTCCAGGAGAAACAGCATGTGGAGAAATATCAGTATCTGACTAAAGGAAAGGGAGGAAGAAGAGGAGGAACCCAGCTCTGCAAACCCATGAGGAAGAGCAGATGTTCCCTGGGAGTATTTCTGTGTGGCAGGAGCTGCCATTGGTGCTGGCTCTGTGTGTCCCATTTTTTCCTCTCTTTCTGGAGGTGTCTGGGAAGAAATCAAACACAAGGCAAAAAAACTAAAAAAGGAACAAAAAGCACAAGAATAAGATATATGGAAAGAAGAAAAATCACCAAAATGATGGGAAGAAAACCATCATGCTATTAGTCTTCCAAATGCTTTTAAAGCTAAATAGGCATTTAAATTTGTTTTCTTGCACTGTTGAAACTTCTGAGGTGAAAGCTGCAAACAGTTAACTTGAAAGAAGCACAACAAATCCACCCTGTTCAGATGTTCTGATATGCCACTGCTAGTAAGCTCCCTTAAAAAAAATGTCTTTTGCAACTAAAAAGCTTGCCACATGTTTGTAAATGGGAAATTAAAGATAAGAAATCCCGAACAAAGTCAGGCTACTGGATATTTACATCCAAAGTGCTTTGCAACTATCAGTCAATTACCTCAGTGTGTTCCTGGCTGTCTCCAATCTGGCTGAGAAATGCAAACTCACGACTCCTCTGTGAGATGGGTGTTTGTAACCTGTTTTCCAGAGCAGAGCAGAAGTGGGTGGCTCACCCTGGGTCACAGTGATGCTGGTGGCAGAGCTGGAAATGGACCAGTTTGTTTTAACACATTTCCACCTCAGGGTTTTGTAAGCCTCCATCCTAGAGGTGAATTGAAATTTTGGTATCACAGGACAAAATATGCCTCCTGCTACTCACATAACCCATTTTTCTTCTTATGCTAATTATAATATAAATATTCATTCTTTGCGAAATCCTATTTTTATCTCAGTGTTTCCCTTCATTGCTGGCTCCCCACTGCTTCAGGACAGGAATCTCTGTATCCTTATAACTAGATTCCATATTTTTATTTCTTTTTTTAGGGAAGATTAGGATGAGCAGTGGGAGGACAGAGGTGTGGTCTGGTGGCATTTCCCAGTGTCAGTTGTCAGCATGCAGGGCAAAATGGGATGCCCATATCCAGATTTCTCTGTTTGCCTTGCTGGCAGATGTATGATTCCTCTTTATTGTCTCTTGGCTTTTTCCCTTAAAAAACAACCAACCTTCAGTTCCTCAGGGAAGGACAGGTAGTGTTTTTTTTACATCCAACAAGGAATCCATTCTGGAACACTTATTTTTAATTTGATGTTGATCATAACAACAGCACTTCTCTACAAGCAGTCATTCAGTCTGCTCTTGCTACTAAAGCATTGTATATGTTCTTTGCTGTGGATGGTTAAATCATATTTTATTTATTATATTTTTTTCACTTTGAGCCCAGGCAAAAGTGTTTTGGAATCAGAGGAAGATTAGCTGTTCTGCATTCATTGTCAGAGAGAATTACTAAACTTTTTCTGCCCACTATCCAAGGAATTTTGGATCCCCTGTCCAAACTCCAGGCTCCTCTAATGGAAGGTGTTAAATAGTTAAATAAAATGGATTTAGATTTTTCACTCGTTAGAGTAGCTTCTAATACATGACACATCATTTTTTCTTGAACACCATGGTGATGTGAGTCTCCTGTTAAAGCCTAAAGATGGAATAATTGAAAATGTATAAGTGACCTTGAAAGTCATGTCTTTCTGAGAGTCAATAGGGCTGTGCACATTAATTAGTGTTTTTCAGATTCTACTCTTAATATTTACCAAAGCAGAAAAGCTTTCCCTCAGCCAGTCAAGGGCAGGACTGTACAGCTTGTGACTGTTGACATATTTTCCTTTATCATGATTTCCTTTATATTTGATTTAATTTGCAAAAATGCATTTAATATTTCGTTAAAGAAAGCTCCTTTGAAAACATTTATTTATCATAGCTTCATCTGAAAACATGCCTATGAATAACAGATTTGATTGCAAGCACTATAGGGCAGCTACTAGTTATCAATGACAGAAATGTGATAAAAAGGGCACAAAAATATAATTCATTAGACAGGACATTAAGTCAGAGGTTGTAAATTGTTAAATCTTGTCAATTTTGATCATAACCAAATCATTATTTTAGTATGACTTTAAAAAAAATCTTTGTTTTCATTCCATTTAATAAAAAAAGCCCTGCAAAAAAATAGATTGGTTAAGCTTTACATTTATCCATTTCTTCTTAATCACAGAAGAGTGAAATGTCTGACAAATGCCAATACATATCAAAGAGACAATTTAACAGCACCACCTATTTTATTGCTAAATTATTTCAGAAGTGCCACAGTCAGGAACACTGGAGACTGGACTCCATAAGAGACTGAGGAAACAAAAGATAAAACTATCCTGTGCTAATGGAAAAGAGAACAGGATGAATGTTTTCCATTTTCTTTAGTGGTTTTCTGCTTGGCCTGTAAGTTATTGTAATCAAAGGACGAAATTTCTTGTTGAGATTTTGCAGTCTCTTCCAATATTATTTTATTAGATGATGGTGCGATCAGACTTTCATGAATGATAAAGTAAATAATTTTAAATAAGGAACTTTAATATTTTTGTTCTTCACCTAGACAAAGGTTGATCACACTGTATTTGTTGACTTTGAAGACAAATATCCTTGTCAGGGGATGCCTAATTGCCAACCATTACCATATGTGCTTTCAGCATTTGAAATATGCACTTGTGTTCGTAAAGGTAACTCAAGCCAGAGTCAGCTCCCCACATGCAGCCAAATTTTGATTTTCTGGTAGAATTTGCCTGCCTACCTCTTCTAGGGGCTTGGATTAGTGCTTGGATGGAATGCACTGATTCAGCCCCAGCAGATGAAATTGGGATTCCAGCTGTGAAGGGCTCCTGCAGTGGAACCCTCTCCCAGCACAGCTGGCTCGGGGGGTGAGCTCCGACTCTTTCCCCACCCAGGGCCCCACGATTTATGAGATACAGATTCTCCTTCAGGCAGAGGTTGAGCAAAGAATGACTTTTTTTTGTTTCCATCCTACAGAAGATGTTGGTTAGAACGTGCAAGAGTGGCAGATGGGCTGTACCCAGAGCAATGTGCTGCAGTGCTTAGCAAGAGCTGGTAATGCATCCAGGACAGATGTAACTTGTTTATAAACTTACTTGAGCCTGGCACAGTGACTTCTGCTGCTTCACTTGGTCACCCCTAAAACTCAACATGTTTTCACTAGAAACCCAAGATGTAGAGGAATAGGTAACACTCTGTGAATAACTCAGTGAATACTTTTAAAGCATCGTAGATAATTTTTAATTATACATTCCCATACATTGCAAGTATTGAAGCACAAAGCCAGTCCAAAGACCAGCCAGAAGCAAATGACATTTCCTCCTCTCAATTTTTAAGCCAGCCAATAATTTCTGAAGATTTTAAATGGGCAACAGTCAAGTCATGATTTTGCTTACCTGTGGATGTACGGAGCACTTAAACCAGGACTGCATGAAAACAAGCAGGTGAGATCAGGCACATGCATTTCCTTAGCCTTTCATGTGCACAAATTTACTTTAATCTTGACAGTTCTGAACAGGATTAAGTTAAGGATCACCAGGTTGTATGGGGGCTGGCTCTCAAAATGCCATCAGGAAATAAAGATCCTCATCCTTGCTTCAGGCTTCTTTCCTACTACAGGAGGAGTATTCAAACCATGCCTTGCAATTGTTTATTTCTTTGGTGTCACACACATACACGTGGCATTATTGATATTTCCATAAACTATTTTAGCTATTCCCACTCTGACATATTTATTTGCTGTACTTGGCTTTTGAAAAAATACCCATTTATATAGCTATGAATTAAGTAGAAACATACAGGCTATAAATCAAACCATGTTGACCTGACACAGGTAGATTTCAGTGCTAACATTATCCCACTGCTGCATTTGTGACAACTGAAGGAGTTTTACCAGAAAGGAAAAACAAAGCTGATTTTGTACCCCTGAGTACCAGGACCAGGGGAATCCAGAAATGTCAGATGGAAGAACATCTGGAGGTCATCTACTCCAGCCTGCTTGGAGCAGAGTGATCACCAAGACCAGAAAAAAGAGGAATGTGCAGGATGACCACTGAGATCAGGTATGGCCAAGAACAGGAATGACCTGATGTCCTCCTGGCCAGATTGTGCTGCAGAGAGCAAGGATGCAGAACAGAGAGAAATAAAATGTTTCCAGCCTCCTTCCCTCTCGTGTTACAGCTGAGAATTTGAGCCTCTTGCAATGAGCTAAGTGCAGCCTTTATATAAATCATGTCTTTTGCCCACTAATCAGCTGCATTAAAATTAATAAAAATGTAAAGAGAAGATCTTAGATTAATTAGCAATTGAGTACAGACTACACTTTTATTATCTGTAGATTTTAGGCAGTAGCAAGAAGATCTTTTAGTGCATAGCAGAAAGCCAAAAAGTAAAGACATGAATCTATAAATCTCATAAATTTATATTGCACTCTGTACATACAGAATTGCTGCTTGCATGTAGCACACACATTACAGTGCTGAACAAAACTGCTGCTCCAAAATTCTGCTTTGCAATTCACCTTTCCAGAAAATGCTGCTGTAAGAAATGTCCAGTTTTCACTCTGGGACTGTGCTGCCTCCAATTTTCCAGTTTGCCTGAATGAAACAGAAGAAGGTCAAGTGACTGGTCCAAAACTCCAGAGCCACTCCAAGGCTCAGCTGGGTACCAGGGCTTGCTTACACCACACAATCTCCTTGCACCACTCAGCATCCCACAGGGCCATGGTAGAAGAGGGTAATGAGATTGCCAGTTATTTTTCTCCATCAAATAAAGTGAGATTGCCAGTTATTTTTCTCTATGATGTAGCATTTCTCATATTCCAGTTTTAATTTAGAAACCTTCTGAGCTGAGGCTGCTACACAGACTGAAGAGAGGAAATTCCACAGAAGTACTCAAAGTAATAAACAGTACCCAGCCCTTTATCATGACCTGCTTGCCACAGCTACATTTGTTTTGCACTCTTCCTGATCTGAATTTGTGAAACTGAGTTCTTGGATGAAGCAGTGCAGAAGGGGTTTTGAAAGCACACTGACAAAGGGATGGAGAGTGGAGTGTTCCCACAAAATCAGCAATAAAATTGAGTTCAATAAGCCCAGGGTGAGGTTGGGAATGACTCCATGCAGCAGTGCACCACTGGTTCCAGTGACCTGTTTCAGTGGGCTTGAAAGCCACTTTTTGAGGCAGTCAGACTCCATCCTGCTTTGCCATCAAACTGAGGTCAGGCAGAGCTGGTGGAGGCTGGGAGTTCTGACACTGAGAACATCTAAATTCCTTTGTAAGCTGATCACATTTTTCAAATGCAAACATTGAGGCACTTTGGAAATGAATTGCATATGAGAAATTTAAATAAATTAAGAGCTGTAGCTTGCTGGTATCCCAGCATTTTTTAACGTAATTAATAGCATATCAAATGGATTGCTTTCTAAGATAGGTGAATTATCAGAGAGGGGGCTCTTATCTACTACAAATACTCTTTTGTTACGTGCTGGGTTTTCTGAAGGTCAGCCTTGCTGTGATGTGAGTGACTGTTGCAAATATCACAGAGCTCTATCTCGTACTGTTCCTGTTATTATTATAAGAATTGTATAAATACTCAACCCCTGACTCTTAGTTTTGACAAAAAGCATGGTGTGTCCCCAGCAATGAAACAACAGCTGCATGGGGAAAACCACAGAAGTGGGTTGGGGTTTTTTTCCATTTATTGAAACTACAGAGTGAAATGACAGTTTGAGAGGTTAAATCCCAGTCTGAGTTGCAAGTCGAGTTAAACAAGGAAAAATTTTGCTTTGATGAGTCAGATTTAAGAATGTTGCTGTAATGAAGGATAATTATGATGATGGAAATTAAGGACAGAATTATGATAATTGAAAACTCAGTTGTGGCAGATATTAAAAGACCCTGGAGTTCTGGGGCTGTTAAACATTACCATTAAAATCCTGGTAATTAGAAATACTTGACAAAGGATGGGTGAACATTTAGTAGAACAAAGCCTTGAGTATTAATTTCTGATAATCCTGTTAAATTGCACACTGTGTTACATGTTTGTGTCTTCTGTGACTGAGAGTGCTCAATGGCATAGCTGCTTTCCAGCATCTAAACCTTCCACCTTTCTGATTTGGAAATAGATTTAACTGGGGGCGAAAGAAAAAGAGAGAGAGAGAGAGAGAAGAGAAAATACTAGAAAACTTCTTGCACTTCATGGCACTGCTCTAATCAAGCACAGACAAGGTATATAAAGGCCTAATTCCCATGAAAGCTAGCTTGTGACCCCATTCTTGGTACTGTACAAATGAAATGTCCCAGTTCCTCTACAGCTGCCTAAAGTTCATTTCAGGCATGTAGGGTATGCATTATTCCACTCTCTTTGGTGAATCTTTTTGGGGTGATTTTTCTCTAAGTTAGGGAACTGCTTATATTTTCTACTTTGAGAGCTCTCCTTAGTTTATCTGTCCTTGGGTTTCTAGAAAAGCTTCTTCTGATCATCTGTGTAGGGATCAAGTGCAGTGAGAGGTCATCCAGAAAACCAGGGACAGGTAAGATTCAAAGGTAGCTCTCACAGTGGTGGGGACCAGGATGGTTAGGTAAGACTTGGTTAGGTTAGGAATTATTTTCAACCATTTGGAGATGAAGTGGTTTGGGTCCTGGGGCACAAAGAAGAAAGAAATTATTGGACTATTTCTATTTGAGCCAATTTAGAAGCATTTACCATTTGCCCAGCAAGAGGTAAATTACTATGGGGGCCAAACCCTACAAACCACAGTCCTGGCAGCCCCAGTGAAGTCCTGGTGCCCACAGGAACATTCTGGAGTGTGAAGTATTTCTGCACCTCCCCAGCTCCCACCCTGGCTCTGCTGGGGACAGGGATCAGCTGTGCATGACTGATCCTGCTCATGTCACCACGATTTTAGCTCCTCATTACAAACCTTGTTTCCCCCACAAGGAGAACCTTCTCTCTGAGTGACATGTTTTTAATGTGCTGATTTATCAGCGTCAGATACAGGATTTTTATTGCTGAATTTTGAATATTGTATATAAGGAACTTTTTTTTTCTTCTTTTTTTGATTGCAGATATTTTACATATAAATTGCCTTATATTACAAAAAAAATACTGTGTAGTTCTTGAGCAGTCTCTTTGTCATGTCTCTCACAGTTTGAAACCTTACTGTGCATGGGTGAGTGGATGGGATAACTGCAACCCAGGCTACAGCTCTGCAGTACCAACCTTGCTCAGGCATGGCCTGCTTGAGGAAACACACTGAAAACAGAATTTTGTATCCCACCCTCAAATTTCAGTGGTATCTGCACCATGGGTACATCAAAATTGTGATATTTTTGAGAGTTCCCACCAGGGCCAGAATGCCAGAGGCTGCAATGTTCTGCCAGCTCTGTGCAACCTGGCTAAGGTTAAGTGATGGAGCTCAGGGAAAGCAAGTGCAGGTGAGCAAGATCTTTGACACAGAGCAATATTTTAAAAAAGAAGGTTTGGTCCTAAATACTTCTTACATAATATTCAATATTATGCAATCAGTCATTGCTTTCTGAGCACTCTAATATAGAGTCACTGAGACCTAAACAGGTAGGACAAATTTCTGCTCTTTGCTAGCACCAGAAAAATTACCTGTATCATGTTTCACACCTTGGGTTTGCATAAAACATTCCTGGAGGTACAGGCCAGCTGACTAAACACGTGCAGCAGTGAAGCCTGCCCTGAAACAGGTCATTGCTCACGTGTCTGGAAAGCCTCCAGGTATTGTGGCAGGCCACAACTGACTGAATATTAGCAACTCAGCAAACAAATTTTTCCAGCTGCCTGTGGGTGACCATTCCCAGTTGGTGACTGACCAGTCAGGCTTCAATGGCTCAGAACAGTTCTTAAAGGAAGCAAAAGTCTGAGTACAACTTAAGAGAGAGACTCCATCCTAAAAATGCTATTTGCCCTCTCTATCTCCCATCCAAAGGCACAAACACCATCAAATCTGTGGTGGAGTTCACTGCCCCCTTGGAGGTCTCAGACCATGGCAGCCAAACAGCCAGAGGATGGGATGATGTTTGTGGATGTGCCAGCAGCTACAGGGGGAAAAGGACACAATACAGACCCAAAAAAAAAGAGATGGAAGAGAGTCAGCAAATCTAATGAAGTATCTGCTCAGGAGGGGCAAAGCCAGAGCAGAGTGAAATGATACAAGAACTGAAAAAGAAAGAAACAGCTTATTGCTGATAAAGAGGATGAGTAATCGGGTTATCCCACATAAGCTGTGGAAAAGGCTGGAAATCCCAGGAGGTAATGACATCATGAGACCATGGCTCAAATGCTGCTTGTAGCTGATTGAAATTTCTGCAAAAAAGATCTTTCAAAGGGTTATTTCTTCCTGGTGGTGAGAAGGGGATCTTCCTCCTGTCACCAGCATTTTTTCCAGGACAATGGCAAGAATGTTTAATTTAATATATCATTGAATCTTGTTCCAATCCCTCTGCCATGGGCAGGGACACCTTCCTCTAGACCAGACACTTAAAACTTCATCAGCCTGGCCTTGAACACTTCCAGGGATGGGGCAGCCACAGCTTCTCCGGGCCATCTGTATCAGGGCCTCAGCACCCTCCCAAGGAAGAATTTCCTCCCAATATCCCATCCAAACCTGTCCTGTCAGTCTGAAGCCATTCCCCCATGTCCTGCCTCTCCCTGCCCTTGCAAAAAGTCCCTCTCCAGTCTTCTTGCAAGTCCCCTTTGGGTACTAGGAGGCTGACAGATATCAGTAACATTTATTTCTACAAGAAAGAGTATCAGGATGCTGCAGGAAATAACCTGTAAATGCAACACTGTGAGCTGTGAAATCCTGAAGCAACTTTTCCCGTAGCAGCAGCCTGGCTGCTTCCCAGGGAGCTCAGAGCAAAGTAGCTGAAATAATACCACCATCTGCTGGGCAGCTGGATAATTCAGGGAGTGGAGAGCCCCGTTGGAGACCAACGTGTGTGTGACTCGCAGCCACTGCTTCTCTGGTGCACACTAGAACACGTCTGGTGAGCCCTCACCACGTAATCCTTAATTATTTCTATTATTGATGCCGACTGATGCTTTCCCAGGCTGCTTGCTGTGTAAGACACAGCTGAAGAGATACATAATAAAACATGTCTGTCCTACATGGCTCTAGGAGGGAACTGGGGAACGTTTTTCACGGTGTTTCTGTGTGGGGAGCAGCACCCCTACGGCAGCTGTGCCCTGTAAAAGAAATATGGATTTAATTCCCATCAGGACTGGTATCATTTGCTCGCCCAGATCTGTTGCTAGGTCACATGCAGCGGCTCACATCGAGCCTGGGCAGCAGAAACCCAGAAACAGCAGCGTCCACTGACAGGTTGAGATGCTTGCCACGGCCAGATGTGGGGAACAGCAGGTCACAAAGACCAGGAATGGCTCCTGCAGGAATTATGGTGCAGCAGGATCACTTTGCTGTTGGATGTATCTTTACTGCAGCCTCCACCCAGGATTATTTCCACAAGCAGGAGGCCGTGAGGTGTCTGTGACACACGGGGGGCTCTCTGCAGAAATGAGCTGCAAAGCCACAATCCTGCCAGCTCAGCCAGCGTGGGGAAGGCTCATCATCCTCTGCAGCCTAAGGCACAAACAGGGATGAGGTGGCTGGAACTGCACCGAGCTTTTCCCCCGCCCCCCTGATGACCAGAGGCTTGCCAACAGTTGGATCAGTGGAGAAAAGCTTTCACAGGAACCAGAGAAAAGGCTAAAGCCTGTGCCTGTTAATGTGGGGAGGCAGTCTGCTGGGGTCCCTCAGATGGAGATGACAGCCCTCGTGTGAAAATCCAGGGAGAGTCGCTCCTTCTGCAGAGGAAGAATTGCTGGAGTTACGCGAGACCTGCCCGCTCATTTTTTACAAAGTCCTAAAAGCTGTGATGCCTCCAGCTATTTCAGACCCCCACGGGGGAAAAAGAAAAACAGGATGAAGTAATTCAACCTCCTGAAACTCCTGCAGGGGGCTACTAAAATTTAAAATGCTTCCCTTTTCAGAAAGAGGTGCCCAGAGGAGACACAGAGTGCTGCCTGAGCCGCCAAGTTTGCCGGGAGGCAGGACAGTGCCACGGGCACTGGGGCACTGCTGGGTGAGGATGGGGATGCTGGAGGAAGGACCTGGGCATTTTGATAGGAAACACTGGAAATTGGGGGATATGTGGTGGTGCAAAGGCTGAGGGAAGGCAGGAGCTGAGGCCAGGTCCTGTAGTAGTGTTGGAATAGGTGTGGCTGCAGGAGCCCTGCTGGGGGCCCTGCCAGGGCTTCCTCCTGCAATGATCAGTACAAAAAAGGACTCACTGGGGATGTTTAAGTTCCCTCTTTTTTTAATTTTTTAAAATATTTTTTTCTTTTTTTTTTTCTCCTGTATGGCTTTTAGATTAGATTCTCTTTAGTGTTAATGTTTCTCTTCTGCAGCTGTAGCCTCAGGAATTTCCCTTGCCTCTCATAAAAAGAAATAAAAATCCTTCCTTCTAATATATTTATTCACTAATGTTTGCTTATAAATGAAAATTAATAGCATCAGAAGGGCAAGGTGCAACTTTTCCATCAGTAGCAGGAGCATCAGTGGAATGTATAATGATTAAACACCTTTGGTGTCTGTCACACACGAATGAAGCTGTCCCAGGAGCTGATATCTTATCCAAAAAGGACCTGGCTGACAATTTTCATGTGTTTTTTCTAAACCTGGTGCCTGTCCCCCAGCTACCCTCTGGTTCATGCCAGACATCACTACATGAGGTGCACCTGCTTCACACAGTTTCTAAAACAATGCAAAGAATGTGGTCAGAAAGGTTGCATGAAATGTAAGAGTTCACCACAACCATCAAGGAATTCTTTTCCTTGAGACAGCTGAGAGCAATCCCATTACTCAATATCATAATGTCAAATTTTGGGAGAGATTATTGTAACATTGCCAAAATACTTACCAAATAAAGTGAGGAGAGGATATTTTCAGTTCAGCTGTGGAATGACCCCACCTGAACAATCCTGTGAGCAATTTTGGCCTGAAGGACCTCCAGGCTCTGACCTTCAGGCTCTGTTTATATATATTTGTAAGTAAATTCAGGGTGCTGCTTCTCCTGCTGCAGCTGCTTCAGAGAACACCTTGTGGAGGAGGGAAATATATTTAAGTGCAGTATTACAGCTGGGTCAGCTGAGACACTTCTGTGTGCTTTGCAGTAGCTTTCTTGCAAATACCAAGTGCCAGGATTCTTTTTTTTCCGTATTTTCCTTCTCTAATTTTTTGATTTAAAGCATCCTGTTTATTTTTGAAGTGTCAATTTAGCTGTACCATGCTTTGTATTACCATCAAGGCACACTGCCTTAGTTAACCCAGGAAAACATTGTTTTCTGGGGATGCAAACACTAATAAAGCTATTGCTGCAATAAATGATTTTCTTTTGTATGGAGATCAAGTAATTCAGTGCTTACTTCAGAAAAGACAATGCAACATACACTGTGAGTCCATTAACAGCAACAACAAATCTTTTCTGGCTCTAGAGAAAGAATTAATTATTTACATGTTTCTCATTAACTTTTTACCTACTGTTAACAGTAGGTTTTTGAAAAAATAAAATCCTTTCTGTCTGTGATCAAAGTTTTCAACAAGCCCATCTACAAGCAGCATATTTAGCCATTTTAAATTATTTGCAGTCTGTCACAAAATGACATTAGCAATTTGTAGGCACTGCTGAAATGCTGCAGGTATTCCAGAAATTCCTCATGAGTCTTTTTGGGAGGCCAATGCTTTCATCCACTGCCCTTGACGTGCTGCTGGATGCTCTACAAATGTTAAAATACCACCTAAATCTTGCAAAATAATAACAAACCTCATGAGAGCCCTGAAGCTGCCTGTAGACTCACCCATGGGTCTGGTGGCCATGGGTTTCTCTGGAGTTTAATCTCTGCTTTAGCACCTCCTGCTAGAACAGGTAGTGGAATTTCAGAAAGTGGGTTCATACTGCTATTTCAGGGGGAAAAAATGCAAGTTTTTTCCAGTAAACCTGGAGGTAGTTTTGGTAAGACAGTCTCAGAGAAACTTGTGATAAAATGGTCTTCATAATTCATCTGAAAATCTTATAGAATCATTAAATTTTTCAGTAATTTCAGCCAAAAAATAGACCAAATTGTATTGTCTTTTGGTACTATTTTGACTCAGATCCTAAAACAGAGAGAAAGCTAGAACTTACCCAAAGATATTTCTATTTATTCTTTGATTTAATGAACCACTTAGACCCTCATGTCCCTGTGAGTTTGTGCAACTGAATCTTTTACTGATTGTTCTGCCTTCTGAACAATTTAAATAAATTTTAAAAAAAAATAAAAATACAAAACACAACAGAGAAGGTCAATATAATGGGAATTATGTTCTCAGGTTTACTGACTCACACCAGGAAAGGAAGCATGCCTTTCCAAGCTGGCTGCTGAGATTCCTTTGCATCACTGAAGTGCCTTATTCCCCAAATGCTCCTCTCCAGTGCTCCCTGGGGCCAGCAGGATCCTTCCCAGGGGCAGTGAGGTGGGCTTCACCAAAGCCTGAAAATGTGGCTGATGCAGCAGCTCCTGCTCCATGAACAGCCAATTTCTGCTCTGTGGCCCCTCTGGACCTGGGGAGGTGCTGGGAGAAGCCAGGCTGTTCATTTCATCAGGCATTGCCCAGCACCAGCAGCTCCCCAGGAAAGTTCAGCAAACCTGATAATGGGCACTGGGGGAATAACAGGAGCTTCCTCTTCAGCTGAACAGTAGTTGGCTTGGATCTTACTGCTTTGATGTCCATTATACACTCAAAAATGCTGTGAAAGGTCTGTGTAAGCTCTTGGTTTTCATATTGGTGTTTAGCCTACATTAAACACACTGAGAAACTCCAGTGTTGTGTAATGCTATTGAATATCACAGATTTAAGATTTATTACCAGAGGAAATTGCACTGAAAGAACTTACTGGAAACAAAACAAAACCTGTGACTTGGTGATGGATGACTCTGTTCTCTAGTCTTACACCAATTATTTAACAAAGCATTTGTTACATTTGACTTTAGGCCAAGCAACGATGTGAGTTGACATTTTCTGGAATATTTTAAAGAATTGACAATTTGCAATACATTAGCAAGCCTGAAAAAGAGCAAAGCACATTTAGATGGAGTTATAAAATCAGATACCTTGATAACTTAGCCAATGGTATTTAGTCATAATTTAGCCATTGGTATTGAGTCAGTTCTACCAAGTGTGTAACAAAATGCTGTAACAAAATGAATCATAAGCTCCATGTCCCTTAATGCAACTTATTGAGTTAACTCTTCAGCAAGATGCCATTGCCTGCAGTGAGTACACGTTCACAGCATGGAAGTCAGAAGCAAATCTGGCAGGTGCAAACATCTGCTTCTTTTTCTGTAGCTGCAGAGAAGTGTCCTCTAACCCAGTGTGCTTCAGCTTGGACCAGGATTTTACAAAGCTCTGGCCATGCTGGGGAAAAAAAAACAAACTTTCCTTCCTCCTGTGCAATTTTCTGAGGATTTATTTAACTTCATCCAGGGTTTTCTAGCTGGACAGGTAAAGGGTTTTGGCTGAATTTTCAAAAGTAATCCTGCAGACCATTTTTGTAGGCTAATAATTAATATTAATACGTGCTAACAGGACTGATCAGAGGGTTTTATTGTGGGTAACACACAGAGAGCAGGTCTGTCTTATTTGCATTGTGAGATAATTCTGAAAAAGTGCTTTGAGCTGCTCTGGCACCAAGTCTGAACCAGAAGGGTCCTCAGCCAAAGGGGAGGGGGAGAGTTAGTTGGGAAGAAACAACAAAAATCACGTTTTCTACACAGCCATTAGAGAAATAGCTGCTTTAGTGGCCTTTCAACCATTAAAAGGCAGAATTAGAGGCAGAATTAGAGTATTCAATTAACAAGCAGTCAACTGTATAAAACCCATCATGTGACACTGAGGCTGTAAAAACCAAACAGGTAAATGTTATTAAAGTCCTTAATAAAATAAAAATGTTTTTTTTCCCTTGGGTTTACATAAATAAATACCAGAAGGCTTTCTTAAGATTTGCTGTGCTACACCACTAATTTAATGTGCCTGCATTGCACTGATTTGAGACACAATTAAAAATGAAGCTGAAAACAGAAAAATTATCTCTGCTGCATTTTTATTGTTTTTATGAACCTTCAGGAGGAGCAAATGCAGAAATTTTGGGTGGTTCATAGCAAAACTCATGTTGCCAATAAAACTGAAAGGATAGAAAAGCAACTGGAGAAGGAAACAACAGGAATAACTGGCTGCAGGCAAGATCTGAATTTTATGAATATTGGAAGCCAAGGGCCATTGGACTGAAGGTGAAATGTCCCTTGAAGAGATGGCTAAAACAGCTAATCCAAAATGAGGTCGTAAAAATGTCGAAACAACAACAAAAAAGTTGGGCAGAAAGAAAATGAATCATTCAAAAAGTAGCCCCAGGGAGGTCTGTGTGCAGTGTGAGACAGCAAGGCAATTATTTAAGAGCAGCCCATTATCTACTGCCCAAAAAAGTCACACAGGTTTGTAACACAGAGTTATGATTCCAATTTATGTGATATTTGGAATGAATACTTACCTTGGTGAAAAAAACTCACATGAAATAAAACCTATTCTAGACCCTTCATTCCCTCTAAAATGCTACTGGTCTATAACAATAAATATTATTCCATTAGTTTTATATTACTGGGTTTTCAAAGGCAGGTGAATTAGATGAGATCTCTTTACAAGAGATGAATTTAAGAGACAACTGTTATTTATAAGAGCTGAAATAATGTGTCTGGAGTGCCTCTGCTTTTATTTAACACCTGCTTTTTCCCCACACACAATTTTCTTCAGAAAAATTCAGTAATGAATTGATTTTTACCCGTCTCAAAAGATGAAAATCTGGATTTGGCAAAATGTGTGGTGAATACTGAATGGAGGAAGCCTTGTGGAAAATAAATTATTGGGTTGTCTAGAAATTGACCCTTAGCTCCCATGAGGTCTTTCAGAGCTCTGTTGGAAACTTGCTTTTCCTGTGGGGTGATGTGTATAAATCAGATTAACTTCACTGAGAGCAATGAAGTAAATACATCTGAGAGAATACACCACTGTATTTCCAACATTTCTCTGGTTTCTGGTGTTTTCTAGGTGGCCACTTGGAGGTTTGTGACAGTATTAGCAGTAAAGAGCAGAGATTTTGAAAACAATCTCTAGAAGAGGTGGTGGAGGGTCTCCCATCCATAGCTGGTTTAGGTGTTTATTTCAGCAGCTCCTGCTCCACCTTCCAAGGCAACATTAACCACCAAATTATATATTCCTTCCCTAATAATTCTAATAATTTATCATTTAATAATGTTTATTTCATACATAAAACAGAGCCTTATGAGACATTCCACCACCCTTCCCTTCTTAAAGTTGATGTATTCTGTAAAATCCCTACAGAAGCTTCAGAAAAAAGGCAAGAGAAAAGCAGGGAGCAGCAGGTCCCTGTGGATGAGACTTGAGGTGCCATGGCTGATTTATAGGCCTGGAAAATATTTGCAATGCCCATATTATACTTGTTCTGGGGATAAAGAGAGGATTTAATTCACTAGTGCTATCAATCTGTTACCTTTCAAGGCAGTAAATTCACTAAATTCAGTTAAAAAAAGCAATTCAGCTTCATGGAGTTGTTGTTATAATATATCATTTATCATTTACTGTATGTAAGTACCAATAGCACAAACATTTAAAATCATCAAAAGAACTATAAAGAGATGAAAGAAAAATGTTTCAGAATAAATCTCTGTCTTTCCCACAGCAATCTACTCTGTGATAAGGTTATAGAGTGAAACATATGTCACTGGGAGCTTGGCATAAAATTGGTATTTGTAATTGCAAATGTTTTAACAACCTCGTTAAACCTCATTTCCTATTTGTGCACCACACAGACTGGGAGAAGAGGGGGAGCTTTAAAAACACATCTTGATGCCTTGGTTTCCTCTGCAGTGATGCAGTGAGGATTCTCCAGGGGATTTCTCAGGGATCCTGAAACAATGTTTTATGGTGAGCATCCTGTGGACGAACCAAACTGTCCTCCTAAATCTGCTGGGGTGCCTGTCTCTGAGGCTTTGGAGTTAATCTGAGGGTGATGAATACTCCCATTAATACTTATGTTAACCCATCATCTCTGAGAAGAAATTATATTCACAGCATTTTTCTGTCTTGAATGAAAGTGGAAAGGCAATTGAGCCAAATCAGGGAGTGATCTACACTGCAATATTCACATTTCTCTGGCACTTGTTTTCATTCACCCAATAGCTCTGACATATTTTACATCTCACACCGTTTTTGGTACAGCTCTGATGGTTTTTTTATTTACTCCTAGCCTGTTTGAGATTCCAAAAGCCTGGAAGAGGCAACATCTGTGTGGAAGAAGTGGAAGCAACAGCAGGCCAGAACAAGAGGAGCCCTGCCAGGGCCACGAGCAGGAATCCAGCTCTCTTTGAACACAGCAGCTGCTTACACAGCCTCTCCTACAAGATCAAATTGTAGCAGCCAGGATGGGAAAGGAGGATGGAAGAAGAGATGAGGATATATGGATTTATGTGCTGGTTGTAGCCTGTTTTCAGTCTGAGCCAAATTCCCACCTTCTGTTACTAAAGCTGGTGGTTCTGCTCTGACTCTCGTTGTTACCCCTGGCTGGGACACCCAGGAGGGGATTGGACCTGTGCTGGTTGCCCTTTTGAGTTCTGATTTCTTCAAAAGAGAAAGGTTCCAGGAAAAGGCTGAATGAAACAGTTCAAGGGATGGGCAACACCTTTCCACTTCGTGGCTTTCCACTGCTAATGCTGCTGAAAACCTCCTGTGGAATGTCTTTCTGCTGCCTTTGCAAAGGAAATTCTTTCCTAGATGGAAAGTTCACTCAATGGGAAAATTCAGTCTGAAAATTTCCTGAGCAAGAGTGACTGGATGAAGGCTATGAGCAGCCATTCCTCTTTCTTTTAACTGTTCAGCCAAGATAAGTCAATACTTAGGTAGCAAAGGCAAAAAAACCCTTCCATAGTTATTACTAATAATTTTGCAGAAGAATTATCAAAATGCAGTTTGTTTGGTTTTTAATCATGTATCCATTTCACTTAAGCTGCACAATAAAATGATGTTTGCAGAGGCTGAAGCAATTCCTTGTAGAAGGAATTCAGACAGCCAGAACAGCTCACAAAAGTGAAATAAATACTGAGCTGATCTAGGAAGAAGAAGAAAAAAAATTCTAAAAAAATGTTTCTCTTTCATGCAGATTTTGTGGAAACCATATGCTTTTCTGAAAATGGATTCTGATGGGGAATCACCAGCCAGTTCTCATATACATCATTTAAACATGAGTGTTCTCTTTATGAATATTTGGTAATTGCCAATCTCTTCACACAGAATAATCATTTTTGGGTTTGAGCTGCTGAGCAACAACAACCACTCTCAGACATATCTTGGGGCACTCTGGAGCAGAGGCAAACTGCAAAGTGATTTATTTTGACATCTCTGCAACAGTTTGGGGTTTTCCGTTAAATGAGGAGCTCATATGAATAATTCACACATCAGCCACGAGTGCCCTGGCACCTGGCAGAGGTCCCATCCAAGCAGGGCACTGAGGGGACACTCTGCAAGTTTAACAAGGGCACTCTGTGCCCAGCTGAAGTTCAGGTGGTCAGAGGAACACCCGTGGGGAAGGAGAGAAACAGAGACCACTGCCCTGACAGCCACAGCTGAGAGCTGCAGGTCAGGCCAGGGATCACATCCTGCTCCATCCCTGCCACAGGGCACTGCAGGTACAAGGAACTGATTTATTGCCTCTAATAGGTGAACTTATGCTGTCTCAGAGCCCAGGCACTCGTGCTCCTGCTACCCTGAATAAACCTGGAGAGAATCATTAGGTTCCTGCATTTTATCTCTGCTTTAGAGTTTGAAGTCCCATATTTCCCTTCACTGGCTAAAGAGGAGTGAGTCTCTAAAAAGAGTTCTGCCTCTCACAAGGGAATTAGGAGCTGAAAGATAAACACACCAAATAATCTAATGTAGAAATCATTCTCTATAGTCCCAGAGCTCTGAAAAGAAGGGTATGCCTATGAATGAATTATGAATTATTACCCTAAAAATCACAACTAGTTCTCACTTAAATGAAGAGCTTGGTCCTCTAAATTACAACTAGTACCTCTTGCATCATTTTCTGAAGACCCAGCAGTGCTCTGTTCTGTACACAAGAACACAAAACAGGAAAACACAAGCTCTAATCACTGTGTGCCCACTGTTTATTTCCTCAAAATGGGCAAAAGCTGAGCTGAAGTTCTTCCCTTTCAATAGCATCTGTGCAGTCCTGAGGTAAGAGATGAGGAGCAGTTGTTTGGGCTAACAAGGTGTGTGAACACTGTACTTTGCTGATACTAAGATTTTTGGCAGCTCTCTAAAACATATGGACAGAGACGACTAAAAGAAATAAGGAGAGAGAATCCCAGAACTGATCCTCTTCTCTTCCCTCTTAAGAAAATCCTTTGCTGGGAGGGGTCCTCACTGGAGACTGCTGTGACTCAGTCAAAATCCATAGTGCCAAACTTCCCACCTGCTGAGGAGCTGCAGAAAGGAGTGGAATAATCAGAGGACACAGCCAGCCCACAGCAACAGAGAGGGGACTGCCCTGGGAGCACAGTGAGTTTATCCCTTGACACTGGACTTGGCAAGTATTCTCAGTCAGATGGAAAAAAAGCAAACAAAAATGGACAGAGGAGGGTTTTATCATGGGAAAGGTGTAAATTCAGACCTGCAGAATAAAACCTTTATAATTCATAGTGAAGACATCTCTTCCCTCTGAAGGACACTGTCCTATTAGGGAAGTGTGTATAGAGGCAGGGTCATGCTCTCTGTGTCACCTGTGAATAACAAATCTCTCTTCTGCCTAGAAAGCCACCCCAGGGGACAGCCTGATGTCAAGGGATTCCTCACAGGAAGCAGAAGAAATAAAGTATTGTACAGCTCCCTGCTGGCTCAAGTGCAAAAGGAAACTGCCAGCCACCCCCAGTTTTTGAGAAGCAGAACATGAAACACTCCTCTACTTTCCTTCCTGGGGGTAACCAAGTGGAAGGAAACTTCTACCTGACATTCAGAAAGCATGGGAGTGATTGGATTCATCACTCGAAATTCCTCTGTAACCCAGGCTTTCTGAGGGTGACTTTCAAAGCTCCTACACTGGCTCTGGAGCCTGAGCATTTCATAGCACATCTTTGGAGGCCTTTGTGTGTTTGCATTTTTATCCTTGTGTCATCCTTCAGTTCCTTCCTGACACTTGGTTCTGCCTCTGAAGAAAAAGGCAAAGATTGCTGCTCTTGATGCTCTTCCTACAGCCTTCCCCCTCCCTCTGCTGATGTCCCAGGCTGCTCCATCCTGCCCTGCAGAGCCAGCCCAGCTCCTGAGCCCCTGCCCACACCCCAACTCCCAGATTCCAGGGGGATGTTCAGGCAAACACTGCCTCTTTCTCCTGGAGTGACGATATCTGAATCCCCAGCGTGCGTATCCATCAGGCAATTTTTGGCTGAGTCCGAAATGCTGCTGCCAGCTTCCAGCTGTGATTTTGGCTTGTCTTGGATCTTTCTGTATCCATCCCCATTGAAAATTAATTTCATACTAGAAGGACTTGTGTCAGGGATTCAGTGCTGAGTTGTTCACAGTGAAGAGGATTGTTCCAAGCATTCAGTACCCACACTTGACCACAGCAACTTTCTGTGGAGTTCCAGGTTCTCCTCCTATTCACTGTGGAACTGTGAGAATATTTTCCAATACTTTTTTGCAGGTTCTCCATGGTTTTAGTTTCACATTATACTTTAGAATGATGTTTGTGGGGAGGAAGAAGGCAGTGCCTTTCTTTTTCTCTGAATTCTATAAGGTCTTGTCTTGGGGTGGGAGAATGGGAAACACCTCATTTTCTGACCTGCCATTGTTTTTCTTCCCAAAATGAAGGGAGCCATATCCAGCCCAGGGAAACTTGAGGCAATGGGAAGCTTCAATTTCATCTTTACCACCCTCAAAGGCTCCCTTTGACCTAAACCTGTTTAGGGAGAACACAGATAAGGGGATAAGCAAATCTCCAAAACTTTCCCTTTTCTCCTCTTCCCCTGAATACTTTCCACTTACATTATTTTTTGTCTGGTTACTTTTATTTTCTGTTCACAGATGATGAAAAAAGGCTGGAATTATTTTGGAAAACTCTCTTTCTTTTTTGGAAATTTCCTTTGATTACCAATATTTTGGCAAGGATAAATCTCACCCCTCAACATATTTCAGAGTTACGCCTTTTAAGCCAAAACTTAGAGTCAAAGTCTACACAGGACCACTACCAGTGCATAGAAACTGCCACAAATAAGTTCAAACATTAGCAGAGAAAGCCATATAAAAGTAAAAAATGTGTACTGTCAAAAACAAATTAATTTTTTCATTTCTAGTATCTTTGCACTCAGAAAATGAACAGAGTTCTCGTATAAAAAAATATCAGAAATACCAGACTTCGAGTCTTAATGATCATGAAGGAATATAATCCAAAAATCAGTGAAATTAATGGAAACACTACCAAAGACTCCCAAAGGGCTACAAGTCAGGCCTATGAGATGGCTAATCCAATGAGACTGGCAAAAGCAGTGATTCTGCAGTGTCAAAGTCCAAAATCAAAATTAAGAACAAAGATTTACAAGTTTCTTCTTAAATAACCTATTATATCCTCAAGGATTCCAGTGGTAAAAGTCCTTGAGTGATGTAGTTAAGCCAAATGAACAACTTTTGAAACTCCTCAGCTGTACTGCAAAATATTTTTAATGGCTTGGTGTATGCTTTTCCATGAAATTCTCCTCACAGTGGTTTGTGTGGAATGTTTACAGTCTTAACATCATATTCTCTTATCAGCTAATTCACAATATCCTCACTCAAACAATCAGGCACAAGATAATCAAACTTGACAAGTCAAAGAAAAGTAGTGCTGGCAGGTATGGAAAACACTGAACAGTGGGTGGGGACGAAGTATTCTCTAAATAAAACCCCATGAGTGTAAATCTCAGAGTGTAACTTGTGATTCCAGAGCAAACTCTTCTCGTTCTGCGCTAAGGTGGCAAAATGCGCTGTCACACAATAAACTCTGCTCACACTGGGTAAAAGAAGGAGCCACATGGCAGCAGCAGGGCACTTTGAGAGACCAAACCTCAGAAAAATGAGACTGTGCAACCTGACTGCTGGAATTCCTTGTTTCTGGGTCCTGTGCTGCTCCTCTGGCCGGAGTGGTGACGCCTCTCGGTTTTGGGGCCCCTCGCAGCGTACGCCCAGCACAGACAGGGCTGTGCTGCCCTGAGCCAAAGCCCTGAGCAGCAGGCAGGTTTCTAGCCCTGGTTCCTGGGGCATTGATCAAGGCATGCCCTGGATGGAGGGTCCCCTGCCGAGCAGGGGCGCGGGCTTCCCTCTTGGAAACCCTGGCACTGACGGCACACTGAGCCCTGCCCAGGAGAGTGGGCTGAGAAGAACGAAAGAAAGGGGGGAAAGAAAAAAATAATTGAAACGGGCAGGCAGGCTGATGGCTTTTGCTGCAAAGTTTAGGGCTTCAAAAGTTAACTTGTGAGTGCGGATGCATGGATAAAAGCTGCCTTGGAGGCTATGCAGCAGCCCTTTGCTTCCCGTCAGCATCTCCAACTCGCTGCCTGCCTCTGCTGGATTCCCTTGCTGGCCATTAGCACTGAGTCAGCGGCATTAGGTAAGGATTTTGAACTTTTTAATTACTTGATGGTCGTTTGGGGGGTGGAGTTCATGTGTATTTGAAACTGAGATGGTCTTGTTTATGTTCACTTTTGAATGTGGGTTAGAGTGACAGAGGGCTATTATTAGAGTCTCCAAAATAGGATGGAAGTCAGGTTAAAATAAACAACTAAAGTAATGAAGAAGGTCACAGTGAAAGCCAAGCACATGATGTATATTGATCATTACAGGACATTCCTTTACACATTTTATTTTAACAAAGAAATTTAAAACCTGTGAAAATTCTTGCTTCCTACTAGAAAAATAAAGTCAAGTGATTAAAAGAATATACATAACATTTTCCCATAAAAGGAATATATGAAACAAACCATAAAAGAAAAAAAGGCTTTAAAATAACATTCCATTCCTCTAGGAAAGAATTATGTACACCATATATCAGAGAAACATTGTAGATTAGTTAATTACACATATAATAATCATACACAGCTCTACAGCCTCTGGCAATAAAAAGTTCTTGAGTAATTTCTCTGCTACTGTACACATTAAATGTAAGTCTTGTTTCACTCTAGCAGAGAGTTCGAAGGGGACATAGATTTTACATATGTGGCTTGTTTATACAGCTTTATTAATTGAACACAGAAATACATTGGGAATCATGTTAGACATTACTCAGCTAGTGAAAACTGAGTTAATAAAAGAAACTGAGAAAAGCAAAGAGCTGTGGGTGATTATGGGCTCAGCTTGGGCAAACTCTGCAGAGGCACTGCCCCTTGAAGGAAACCTGTTGCAATATTTTAAAAAATTTAATTCTAGCAGAGTTCCAACTGGTCTTAACAGTGACTGTCAGCCAGCACTCATTAGCTCTACAAAGATAAAACAATTCAGAGCCCTCTTCACTTGAATATCAAAGGGTCACCCAGAAAGTTTTGCAGGACTAAACACAAAGCAAATGACCTTATCGCCTTTATCTTCAAACAACGCCTTTAATTTCTGAAACCTTTTGAAGGGTTGCCAGTTTTATGGAGTGTAGCAGCTACTCATCTGATCGAGCAAGCTTTTCATCAGGGGGAAACGACCTTTTAACTCCTAGTAACTAAGTAACTGTATTTGCCACTGTATTTTTCTCACTGAAGTAATATGTATAGACATACTTATTAAACTGGGAACACAAAAGAATTAAATATTGTGCTCTCTCTTAGGTGATGGAGAAGGATTAATAAGGCTTGTGGTGTTTTTTGTTGTGTTTTTTTTTTTTTTTATAGCGTGAGCTTGAAGTAAATGAAACTGCTCAAAAAAGTTTGCATTCTGACAGATTGTGTTTTGACATTATAAGGATACTAACAGAGCCATATGCTGTTTATTTTTTGTACTCTAACAAACCTACTAATCCCATAAGAATTTAATGGTGAATAAGGAAGATCTGACCAAAGAGCTCTTTGCAGATGCCTTGCTAAAAGAGAGAAGATGAAAAAGTCCTTTAAAGACCAAGGTAGAACTTCATCATCTTCTACAGTCTTATTTTAGGTGATGAAGCTCCCTGTGACTCAGGGAATTCTCAATATTTGGGGTTTTTTCATCATTTCCCGTGACTGAGAAACACGGAAGGGTTACCAACAACACCCATAGCTGCTCTCTGGTACAAGAATAAGTAAAGCATCAGGGACAAAAGAAACTCAGTGAATCATAGATGTGGGAGGGCTGACACAACACAGAGCTTGTCAGACTTTCCTCAGATGAAATTCTGTAAATGAGTCAATCAAATGAAAAAAGACAACAGGTTTTTGGGTTTTTTTACAGTGGTATTTTACAGATAAACATTTACCTTAAAATGGATAGTTGCTTGTAACACCACAAGATGGAATTTCTCCCCATCCCCTCTGGAGCCTTTTCACAACTTAGAGCTGAGAAAGTTTTTAATTTGGATATGAGTTTCCTGCAAAGGCACCCTTGAAGCTCCTGAAATCCTCTGGGGTTTCACTGCACTATGTTACATATGTAATCAACTCAGATACAATTAATTGTTCTCAAGTTCACTCCTGTGGGTTTCCCTCAGCTCTGAAACACATAAGGAGAAATTTGAGTGTATGCAGAGGTGAAGAAAGAGAAGAGAGAGGACGGTGTCAGGGGAAGGAGAGGTGCCTACAGCCAGCATGGAAACGTGGTGTGCTCTCCAACAACCCAAGTGATCTAATTTGATTTAAGAAAGCAAATGGAAATAGTCTGGCATGGCAAAAATCACTCACTATGCCTTGCAGTTAAATGAACCCCAGTCTTGCTTTGCACAGAAGAATGAAATGAAAACCAGAGTATCTAATTTGCTTTGTGTTCTACCCACAAGCAACCCCTGATCTCACCATGAGCTTCTGCTGTAGAGCCTGAGTGCTGTGGACTGTCCATGCTGGAAGCAAAAATCTGCTGGAGCTGAGAAACCATTTCCCCACGGGTATTTCAAAAGGAACCTTTCAAACTATTCAGGGCTTTTCCCGCTTGCTTCAAGTATCTGCCACGGATGACAAACTCTCCCATCCCTTGGTCAGGCCTCAAACATTCCACACAGGTCCCCAGAAACACCCTGGAGCCCCAGGGCTTCTCCCACCCTCGTGGTCCCTGGGCAGAGAGGGCTGTGACCACCTCAGGGAATCCCCAGAGTCTGGAATCCCAGGCCTGGAAAGAGCTTACAGGGATCAAGCTCTCAGGCCATGAGTGGGTTTGCTCAGGCCATTCCTGTGCCTTTGGAAATAACTCTGGGATTAATCTGGCTCCATGGCTTTGCTCTGTGGAAAGCACAACAAACAAACAATAACCCACTGAATACTTTCCTATGGAAGTAGAGCCAAGACTCCTGGCCATGCCAGAGAAATAGTAATAACTCCTAAAGGGGGAGGAACAACCTTTACAGTGTGTTTCTCTCCCAGCATTATTTTTGATCATCAAAAGTTATTCACAGGCTAGTATTTTACTTCCCTCTTATTAAATTTTGTCAATATCAAGTACCCAATAGCCTCGCTGTCTGGAATAATGATGGAATCCCAGAACAGTTTGGGTTGGAAGGGACCTTAAAGATCACCTAGTTCCAACTTTCCTGCCATGGGGAGGGATGCCACCCACCAGATCAGACTGCTGGCCCAAATTAAGCCACTTTGTGTTTTTTAAACTTTTAAACTAAGATTGAAATCTGAATTTATATGATTTTTTGCTCTCCAAGGGGATCAGGGGCTGTACAATGATTTTTGCTTGCTGATAACTTTTTGTTCCACTCCTTTTTTCCTGAAAGACAAGGACTGTGATTATTGCAGGGAAAGTTCAATCATAAGGAAGGCAAAATTGGGCACAGTTGCAGCCTAGGGCTGAGGGAACCTCTTTCACCCTAGGTTTTGACTCTCCTGACCTGTACTGATATGTCACTATTGGATTTTAGGACTTTGAAATTTTCAGGGAAATAATTTTTTGCTCCCACATTGACCTTTTAATCTTCTGATGAAAATTAATGGTTGTTTTCAAAGTTATGCAGGCTTAAAGATGTCTTTGGTGTGAGAGGGCTGCCTTTCAGCCACATCTCCCGAGGATTTGCCTATTTCCCAGTGGCCTGCCAAACGTGTAAGCTGTTGAAACCCCTTAAAACTATTTACAACTCTGCACTGCGCTAAAACTGAGAATCGATTTATTAGACACTGCTCATAACGGTACAGGACATTCATGGCCAAAACGTTTCCTTTGATGGTCCAGTTCCTCAAAGTTATTTTGTCTCAGAGTGCCAAACTTGAGGAAGGATTGTGCACGTCCCCCTTCCCTGGGGACCGACAGGAACCGCAAGGAGCCGAGACAAACCGGCCTTTGCTCCCAGCCCGACACGGCGGATCCCTGCGGACAGGGAGCACCACGGCTCTGCCTTACAGGTGGGCTGGGGATCTGAAGTGCCTCAAGGGCACCAGGAACATCCTCTGGTGAGGCTGAGATCTGCACCAAGGCCTTGGGGGTCACTCCCAGCCCCGTTAGCTCTGGCACAGCTCACAGCTGGCACGGAAGGCAAACCAGTAAATCGGAGAGCAAGAAGAACGCTCGGCCTCTCGCAGTCGTCCCTGCAAGCTCTGAAGTCAAGTGGCCACACACAGACTCAAGGGAACACAAATATTTCTGGTAGGGTTTAGTCTGCTGCACATTTTAGGTGGCCAGTACTTGAAATTCCCCCCAGATTCCCTCTATTTTCAATGGGAAATTATCTGTTTCCAAAGTGCTTTGTCATACAAATACAGAGGTGAACAGAAGGAGAAGTCAACCCTGAATTAACTTCATCAGATACAAGATTTCTTTTCCAATTGCTCCTACTTCTTCCTAGACCACTCCTGTAGCCTAATAAGACAATTCTGGCTTTGGAAATGGCTCTTCCAGTATAATTCCTCCCTATTTTATTTGTGCCATAGGCTTGCTGCCTCAGAAGTTGGGGAATATTGTGGAAGTACCATTTTGTTGTTTTTTCATTGGGTTTGTACTGCACCTCTTTGAATAGTCTGCTGGGAAAAGTCATCGAGGCAGCCAGGTTCCTGATTTTGTCTACAAATTTGTTTCCCTGGAAGGTTTGTACTGACTTTTTTTGCAACTCTCTCCCTGGATGAAGTGTCTTGTCACCAAGCAGATGGAAGTTTAGTGTTGGACATTGCCAGCCCACTGCAGAAATGGATATTGTCTTTAACATGGTTTGCAGTATATGGTGCTTGTTTAATGATTTCTAAGGTTTTTTTCCAAAGTAGTATATTTTACCTTCAGTTATGACCTTTATTAATGTCACTGTGGCAGCTACATTATGTGTTTTGCCTCAGGTAGAGATTATTTACGGTGAAATCCAAAAAACTTGGATTAGATTGAAGAATATTTTTATCTGCCTTCGAAACAGCACTAAAACCACGTGTTAGTGCATGCAATTGTTTGTACAGCTTTTCTGGGAAGAGTTTTGTACGTTAAGCTCTTAGGAGATTTACTTAATGAGAGTATGTACTCATTTGCTTCTTTCTGACACATCTTATTTTGATTATTCTGACGTCTATTACTTTGATTGCTGTGTTCACACTGCATGGCATCCACGGGGAGCCGCGGGGGAATATTCTACATATTGAAAGGGAAAAAAAAATTGATTGCCTAATATAGCTGAGGGATTGTAGGAGTCTGCTCTGCTCCTTTTGCTGGTTTTATATTAATTCATCGATTGAGAACGAGTTTGCTTATTCCCTTTTTTTTTCCCCACAAAGCAGCTTCCATGAGCTGGATAGCAAATTATCTGTATACCACAATAATGTAATGCATCTCCTGTGGTAGCTGAAGTGTTTTACAACTCAGCTGTCCCTTGGAGCTTTGTGTGCTGACTGTTTCAGTAAATGCCCCCTCCTGCAGTATTTGCTGATCATTTCAGCAGCTCCTGCACTTCCCCCACACTGATGGACACCCCAACTTTTCCCCCTCCTCACACTAATAAGAGATATAGCATCCCCCAACCTTATTTCTCTCCATTTTTCAAATGGCCGATCAATTTTGGTTCAATTTGTCTCAGAAGGCAAAAGTTTCTGGAAAAAAATAAATCTAGAAGATGATACAAAGACAAGAGGAGTCTCAGAAGTTCCTGGATGAGCTCTCTAATGAGTTTAATGGTAAATATAAAAATTACTTGGGATCTGAGCTAGACAATTCCTTTACAGAAAGGAGCCTGTCTTTTGTCAACACTTCCTTCTCAACTCAATCTGAAATTGTGTTTTGCTGATGTTTGACCATCACGCAAACTTTTAATGGAATTTTATCTCACTGATTTCCTACAGGTCTGTAAGTAGAGCAGAGGAAAGTAAATTTCAGTCACTGGCTTGTTTGACACCTAAACTAATGTTTTGTTATTCATAATTTAATAATTAAAAATGTCTTTAGAATTAACATTATTAGATTTCACTGCATCCATCAGATGTGTTATTTGTTGATCTGGTCCAGGTACCAGAACAGACCAATTCATAAGCATCTTTCAGAGATTTCTTTAATCTTCTTTGTCCCTTTCCTCCAATTATTTACTTTATAATCAACCATGGGCTTGCTATAAAACTAGCTGTCTGTGACTCAGCTTCCCTCAACAACACAGCACAGATACTTTGATTCACTCAGGCTACCTTATCATCAGCTCAGTTCTTTTCTTAATGGACTAGAGAAAAAAATATAAAAATTCACAGAGCCATTTGTTCTGTTTCTCTATTAGATGTTAAGATGAAAGCTAGCAACAAAGACATAAACAGGATGAAATCTAATTAATTCCTTGGTTTTCTTTTGCAAGAAAAAATACAAGGAATGTGAAGAGGAGGCTATTTCCTACCCCACTGTATCTGCAAGTCACTCTTCAAATGCTAAGATACATGGAAACTTGATTTTCTGAATGTGTATAAAGCAGAATAAAGGTCAAAGAAATCCCTCCTTTTTCCTTAGCTAGCCCAGAACCATCACAGAAGTTTCTTCCTCCAGCAGATTCTTGTGAGTGCCAGTGGACTCAGACATCCACATCCCATAACCTTCCTGAAGCATTTGGGCTTCTTTTCTCCTACATTAACCTTTAGAAGTCTCACTCATAACTGTTAAACACACAAACCCTCCAGTTTCAGGTAATTTTCAGTCTTTTGCCAGCTTTGGTTGTTTCAGCTGATCATGCAAACAGAAGATCACTGGGGAGGTACCTGACAGCTCCAGCACCTGGAGCAAAGATGCATTTGGTCCTTCCCCCCTCCCTGGGTGTGGTTCCAGGGCCAGGACCTGCCCTGCCAGGACCTGTGGGTTCAGCTCAGACAGGGCTCATTTGTGCCCCTCAGCACATCCCTCCCTGCTCAGCACCAGCACAGCCCAGAGCAAGGAACCTTTGGTATCCCCTTCAGGGGTCATGGCCAAGGACCACGAGCACGTGGAAGGTCTCAGTCTTGGATGTGGAGGGATGAGGTTTGACTTAACCCCTGCCCCTGCTTGTGTGAAGGCATCAGGCTCAGAGGCACTGAGGCACTTCAGGACAGCTGGACTGGGGCTGCAGGTGATCCCAGCACATCCCATACAGCTCCCAGAGGGATTTTACAGCTCTTCTCTCCTCTTGACATGACTGCTGCCTTGCAGGACAAACAGCTCTGACATAAATCATAAACCTACTCCCCACCCCAGTGCCTCGCTGCTGCTCCTTCACATTTCCCCAATAACTGATATCTTAATCACCAAAATCCCCCACAGTTATTCCTGCTGCTTCCTAATGTCTGTTATCCACCAAGACTTCTGTTCTGTTTGCTATTACCTCTACTCTGCATGGGTGTGGAGACACTTTCTCTCATTAACACACCTCTGACAATGTTATTCAGCTGCTATTTCCAAACAGCTTCATCTTCTCTCATATCTGGGCTTGCAGCTTTCCTCCTGAGAGCACCAAGCACCCCCATTAGGGGCTGGAAGGATGTGAGGGAACCTGGAGAGCTGTCCCTGGTCAGCCCCACACTGCTCCCAAGGACTCTGGCATAGAAACACTCACAAGGGCAAAAAACTGTGCTGGAAGAAGGCAGAAGCTTCTTCTCCACTCCAAAAAGCTGATGGCAGAGACCCTAAATAGCTGCATACGCAATAATTAGTTGGAAATGCACCAGTTCTGGAAACAGAAAATTTGGAGGGTGTGGCAGCATCAGGTTTTCTTTTTTTAAGACCCTCGGCAGACAGCTTTTTGTTGTTTTCAATGGGGCTAAATTGAGAATGAAACTAAAACACTGCAGTCCTGGAGAAGGTGGCACAGGTGGCCACGTGGAGACATAAGCACAGGAAACATCCCTTTGGCCACCACAGTTATCCCTGCTTCATGTAATTATCTCAGCAATTAGTGCTGCGGAAATGTTGTGAGGAAAATTATGGTCACGAGAAGCAAACCTCACAAATCTCCCCATTAAGGGGAGTTTTTGCCTCTGAATCCCATCCCTGCTGTTACAGCCCAGCTCCTCACTGTGCTTATCTGCACAGCACCTCACAGGCTATGTGACTTCCCAAAGATCTCCTACTTCAGCATGAGTAGCTGCTGCTGGCCCACACAGACAGTCTTTCCTGTCTCTGATTGCTTTAACAAACACAAACATTCAAAGATTTGCTTTAACAAACACAAACATTTTAAAATTTGCTTTTTCCACTGAGACACAACCAGGAGAAGCCCAAAGTGTTAGCTGATACTCTGATACTTTGTTAATCACTACTGACAGGAAAGATGCTGTGTTTTAGGATACAGGAAGTGGATCAATCTCTCCTGTCACAGGCAGGTGCCCTCAGAACTGCTCCATCGATTATACCAGGGAGAATATCTTATCTGAACTGCTTCACTTTCTATTAGTAATTAAATACATCTTGAAATGAGGGCTTTGGTGTCACTCTCCCATGTGTTCAGGACAGGTATAAATACCAGGGACAGACAGCAGCTTCAATCATTCTATGGCATAATATATATATCCTACTTATAATAAATAATAATAAAGCAATTCCAGTGCACTTAGATGAGTAGATAGACTAATCATCCGTTGATCAATATGTGTTATTTTGGTCAAAGCCTTATGCCCAAGTGCCTGAGCCTTCAAATTCCTCCCTTCCTAAAACAAAATCTACATCAACAAAGGAATTTGCATTCAAATTTCTGTGAAAAGTTTCATTAGCAGCATATAAAATAAACAACACTTAGAATTTCTGACCAACTCTAAGCCAAGCATACTTTTTTTTTTTAGAAAAGTGAATGAGCTGAATAAAAGAGGCAATAAATTTCAATATTAGTAATGATACGTTTTTGTGGGTCCCTAGCAATGCAGAAAGGAGTGATTTATGTTCATTTGTGCTTGGGAAACAATGCTTTAACACACCAATTTTCAACTGTTTGGGTTTTTTCTTAATCAAAGGTCCTTTTCTGCCAAAAGAAGCCATGGAGTATCCTGCATCCCCCATTGTTTTATGATGAAGGGAAGGCATAAGGCAACTAGATATTTTAAATAAAGACAAAGAGAGAAAGTGAACTTGATTTCTGCTTTTCATAGAGCATCATTTTGCCAAAGGCAAAGGACTCCTTACTTTGGGAGGGTCTGGAAGGGCCCTGGAGCTGGGGCAGCAGGCACCCACAGGCACACAGCAGACAGGGATATATTGGAGTCAATTCTGTTTGAAGGGCTGGGGGCTCTTGGGTTATTTGTTACATGAACTGGAATCCGACATCTTGAGAGCCCTCATAACTTAAATAATATTTCAGCCTCTAAGATATGCTTGGGAACACCCATTCTCTAATATCAGAGGCTCTGAGCAATATATTCCCTGCATCCAGAGTGGGCAGCTGTGGATTACAGAGGCTGCTCTTGATCTTGCTCTTTATTCATATCCAATAACTTCTTCAAGGCCACGAGCTTATTCCTGCTCTTTAAAGCCACCTTCATTTCCTAAAGTGTTGCCTAGCACTAAAGTGCTCTGTTAAGCTGCTGCCATGTTTTTCCATTCAGGTAGAAATTATTGTTCTATATAGTTTGATTTTAAGAGTGCCTTCTGGCATCCATTTGGGGAAAAGGCACTACATAAAAGCAAAATCAATACGAGGGACAGTTATATTTCCTGAGCTTTTTCATTAGCTGTAAAATATATACATTGGAGGAGGGAGGAGGAAAGAATGTCATTTCTACCCAAACTGAAGGGGGACAGGACAAAGCACTGGGAGAATTTGCATAAATGTTCACTGATGGTAGCACAGAGCAGGCACCTTTGCTGGGCAGGGGCAGATCTCTGCTCTCACTGCATCCAAACACCCCTACAGGCACTGGCCTCCCCTGTGACAGCATCAAGCCACTGGAGAAATGCAGAAATAGATGAATTTTGAAATGTGATTGATCTCTTGACTTGTTCTCAGTTTTTGTTAAAGCGAAACTGACCATTGGTGGAATATTCTCAGGTTAACTTTGCCTTTGTTCAGCACTAAGAATTTGGCTTGGCATCATTTTGTTGTTCTTTTCTTCATTCTTTCTCAAATCCCCACTGAACTCCACCCATGTTATCTTTGCTCTTTTTTCTCAAAATATTTGTCTTTCCACCTGAGCAGACTGTCCTTGGATAAAGTCCTCATCACTCCACATGACATATTTTCTAAGATTTGCAAGCAAAGAGCTGGAACAAATTCTGAAAAGCTGTAATCTGTATTTCTACAATTTTGAATTTAATGATATTGCAGTAAGTTTTTATCAAAACCAAATCCTTGCTTCTTTGTTAAAGCCCAGATGAAAAATTAAAATTCAGACTGCTAAATTAGCCAGTGTTCCTACACAGGTTACCAAACCAGAAAGGCAAACATCTTATTTTAGCTTGGAGTAAAATTTCAAATCACGCTGTCTATTCAGTATCAGCAGGCAATTATGGGAGTGAGGAATTGTACACAAGCCTTTTCTCTCCCTCTTTTTTAATACAGGCCTTCTATAATGGCATTTTCATTAGCAGGAAATACCTGTTGTCTGTAGAGAAATAATTTGTCTTGCTTTTTGAAAACTAAATTACCCTCTCTAAAAGATTAGCTGAAAAACACTGTACAAATTCATAAGCATTCCAGGTTAAATAACAGAGTTTTGCTTCTTTCTGGTGACCCCTAGTGATGCATTTTGTGAGAGAGTTCAAGAGTAAACCCAACATGTTATTTATTTCTGAAACGCAGATAAGGCATCTGGAAGATTTTATCTGTGTGATTTTGCCACTAGCCCATAATTCAGGGAACTGGAAAATAAAGGCCCAGAAAACTTATCAGTGTGAGATTGTTGATTTGAAACCCAAGAGAAGCTGTGGAGGAGCGTGAGCTGGCAGCAGCAGACAGCACCAAGCAGCAGAACAGCGTTTGTAGGACAGACACTGCCCAAAATCAGTCCCCTGGCTTTAAGGTACAACTTACACAATGTGCTTATCACCAAGAAACTTTACACATCTCACCCATATTTGCCTGTTTGCCTCATGATCTCATCAGTGCTGTTATTTAAAGAAACTCCCATCCTGCTTTGGCTCCTCTCAGTGAGGTTAGATAGTGAAGCAAACAAGAACTTGGCAGCAAAACCAGGCAAAAAGCAGCCATTGAGTGGAATTTAATTTTTATTATCACAGAGATCATAATGGCACAGAGATCAAAACTTATTTCCAGCCTGTTTCATGAGGGTGCATCAGAAGGGGGCTTCTCTCCCTGTTTGCCCCAGCACCACACTCCATGCTGCAGGTGTGAATCCAGCAGGAGAATCCAGCAGGAGCTGCATTCCAGGGAGGGCTGGACAGTGAGCTGGAGCCTCCAGCCTGCTCTGCCCTGCTCCTGCACTCTCACACCGAGCCCCACACCAAAGAGGGGCACTGGAACACCCCAGCTGCTCTGCTCGAGCCAAGGATGGGAAGAGGAGCTGTGGCAGAAGGATTTGGTGCTGCTCTGGCAGAATTTGGTGCTGCTCTGGCAGAATTTGGTGCTGCTGTGGCAGAATTTGGTGCTCTGTGGCAGAAGGATTTGGTGCTGCTGTGCCTCCTGTCCCTGCCCAGGGGCTCTGCTTCCCTCCTGCCCCTCCCAGAGCCTGCCTCTCCCCCTGCTGTTCTCCAGCTCCTGCTCAGTCTTTTCCTTGGACATTTTGGCCCTCCCAGAAGCCTTGCTCCAGGGGAAAAGGGTAGGAAAGCATCTCTTGCTTCATCTTTAGTCATAGCCACAAGGTAGAACTTTACATTTTTAGCAGTTCTGTTGCACTGCAGTCTCAGTGCCCTGCTCAAACAGTGGAGTCTTGGTTTGATACCAAATAAAAATAGAAGAGTGTGTGTCTAATTTTAAACTCGTGTTGTGAGCCCTGCAATACCATGTTAAATTCAAGGCTGTTGGTCCTGTCCAGCTCCACTGATTTTCACTGGAACAGAACAGCCATGCAGTGAACAGAGTTTGGCTCATTTTTGCATTGTAGCAGCTGTCCTCAAACTCATTTTCATTAAAAAAAACATTGAGACCAGCCTTACATGTCACAAATTCCCCCTGCATAGTTTTACATATTTTTCTCCCAAATCAAACTATTGAAAAAATAGCATACATCATCTTAATATTTGTGTTGCTAACACAAAGGAAGGCAAGAAAATTTCCCTTCTGTTTTTATAGCAGAAAATTTATTGCAGCTTGCCAGGATCTGGAGTGATTAAGTCATATTAAAGACATTTCTGTCTGCTGAAGTTTTATATTTGGTTAAAGAACACGTTTTGATTTTGTATGTGACAATATTTCTTCACCGTAATACAAATATTTCTGTCCTTCCCCAGTGGGTCACAATGAAGTCAATAAAATATGCACAGAAGAAATGCAAGCAGCATTTGGCTCAATATAAAGATTGATAATGTTACCACCTAAAAAAAGCTCCTTTTATCATCATAAGTCTCTCCTGGTTTTTTATAGTTTTCAGTGAGCAAAACAATCCATCATGCTTGAACTTCACACACGTTCCTGCAGCCAACGTTTAGTACAAGTCAATTTTTAATTATGATATTTTTATAAAACCTACAATTCATTTCCTGACTTTGTAAAACACTTTAAACAGCAAGTCATTGATATAAATTATGTAAATCTCGAGGGACCCCAAATTCATTAATCTGACTGGATTGCACAGCAAAGCAGAAATCAGCACAATTGTCTGACTCTCCACTCTGCTATCCCAGAGCAGCAAAGATGGGTACAGCAGTGAGCACAGTGGGAAATCAGCATTTTGCCTTACAGCAGTGAGATTTTTAACCTTTTAAATAAAATGCCATTATGCCTAGAACACCTGTTGCACTCTCACATTTAGGGCCAAAGGAAAATGAGTCTTTTAGCCGTGAAAGGAGAACAAATGTTCTCACCTACAGCAGTGCAGGAAGAGCAATGAACTGCCCCAAAATACCGAGCTTTGCAGTCACAGCCTGCCCATGAGCTGGTGTCTCTCCCATTCCTACAGAAATCCAGAGAGACCCTGTTGGCAGCAGCAGGAGCTGTGTCCCTGGGCTGAGAGCAGCAGGGCCCTTCGGGAGCAGCAGCCTCGTGCTGCTTCCACCCCGGACTCCCTGCTTTGGAGGGAAACCAAAAACCTCTCTTGTGCCAAACCCCTTCCCCTGGCCTTTTCCTGCTGCAGCCAGAGCTGCTAGAATGCTCTTTCCCCCAGCCTGGGAGAAGCACAAACTCTCTTTTCTCCCTCCCATCTCCTGTTGCTGCTCTCTCCCAGGGCCCCCAGCCAGGACTCTGGAGCCTGCGAGGCAATCTCGCCTCTCCAGACCCAGCACCTGCTGCTCTCCCTTCAGCCAGCTTGTCTGTGCCTCCTTTAAAACCCTTTTTTTGTTTGGCTTTCCAGCTGTTCTCCCTTTTGGTGGCCACCTCAGTCCTCTCCAGCTGCTATCTCTTCAGGCCCAGCTGTGCTGGCTCCATCCCCATCTGCTGGCAGCAGCCTCCTGCCTTCCCTTCCTTTGTGGGCACGGACAAGGCCTGCATCCTTCTGGAGCTGAGGCTGTCAGAGCAGCACTGAGCTATGGAAAGGATAACAGCACAGCACAGGCATGAATGAGGGTTATTTTTGCCCAAGCACAGGAGAGAGAATCACAGGATTTAGCCTCTTTCTTTAACAAAAGGAGTATTTTGTGTGTCTCTATTTATTTTTGCTCTTAAAAGTAGGATGTGGTTATTGTCTGGGTCTCAGTCCTGATGAACCAACATCACTCAGGTTCCTGTGGACCAAAGAGAAGAGGAACTGTCAGAAGGCAAAGCATCCTGGCTGTTAGGCCTTTCCAGCTTCTCTTGCTTTCAGTGCCTTTTCTTTCACTTTGTGAAAGTCTGTGCAGGAGACCAGCAGGTGAGAGGGAGCAACTGCAGCATCTGAGGGTGTTTGCTAAAATGAAGTTGTAGAGTAGAGCACAATGGCTTTAAAAAAAATAAATCCAGTGTCTTTTTTACCTTTCCTAGGGGACAATTCCCACACACTCTCTTCTTTTTTCAGCACTTGAAACATTTTCTCTTCCTATTTACAAAGCAAGATATACAGTCTGTGCTTCAGTTCATATTTTCTGAACTTCAGATGCTCTTCTCCATATTAAAACATCTCACAGGCAAATGCATATCCTTATTTATACTTCTTATATTAACCCAGTTACATGGTGGCTATAAAATTCCATAATAAGAAATAAGAGCTCTCATTGCACATTCACAAAGCCCTCCAAAGAACAGAGCAAGAACAGGCCATAAGTCTCATAAATCCAACTTAATTTATTCATACTGAGAGTGTAAAAATAGGATATTTTTATATTCCAGGATATTTATGGTAAGATGGTGAACGTATAAACCTCCCCCAACAATAATGCAATAATTGATGATAAAATAACAAAATAGACAGCAGGTTTCAAAATTCTTGCATCAGAGGAGTGAAATATTGTAAACAATAACATGGCTTGTATGCAGTCAATCAAATCTGCACTGGGTGAGGGCAAGAATATAATTTCAAAACTTTCAGAGCTCTCTGATCCCTTGATCCAGAATCTTCCAGCTTCACTCTTTCAGTGCCTGCAGTAATATATAGACATTTTCCCTTCATCAAACATACCCAAGTAACCTGGGGGGAGAGATTCTATGCATCATGCTCACTTTTGGTCTCCAGAAAGTTTTTCAGGCATTATATCCACAAGAGAAAGGGGGTGGTGGGAGAGAACTCTGTCCAGTCACAGTGGCTGGGGATCTCTCTGGTTTTTTGCCTGCCACACAGAGGAGTTGTTTTGGGCACACCAATGTTCTGAGAAGAGAGAAGAGAAGGTTTGGCAAATGCCTCCAGGCAGAGCTCCCTCAGTGACCTGACAAAAGCCCCCCTGAACCAGCCACGCCGTGGCTCTTGCTCAGTCCAAGCCCCTCACTATAAAGGCAAGGGACAAATCTGTCTTGGAAAAAATCTAGTTTGTCCAAATCACCTACATCTTACCTTTGAAAAGGTAGAAATTCCCTATTTTCCACCTCAAATATGTCCACAGATGTTGCTCCTAGAGCAGATGTTTCCACAACATCCTCCCTTAGCCCAGAGTTCCCCTCCCTGCTATGCACCTATCAGCAACACAAAATGCATCCTCCTTTCCCTTTTGCTAGGTTAAGCAAATTAATTTCAACCTATACTCTTTAAAAGCAAGCTCTTCATTCTCCTGATTATCCTAACAGCCTTTCCCACTGCTTGTGCAAACCAGAACAAGCAGGGATCCAAAGGAGCTCTGTACTTTAGCTGTTGCTCTGCTGTATTTCCAGCACTGAAAGCAGCCCTTCACATGGCAGTGGAAACAGCCACCTTGTGATCAGATAGAATATCCCTCTTTTATTGACCCAGTTCTATTGTTAATTCTCAGGCTTGCTCATGTACTGCTCTGCCCTGGAAGTGTTCAAGGCTCATTTGTGTGTGAACAGGACTTAAAAGGGCTCTTGGAGATGATTCTAGATAGCAGTGCATAAGGCATGTGCCTGCTCAGTTCCAGGGTATGTGCTGGAGGAAGGAGGAAAATGAATGTGCAGCAGCAAAGGGAATTCTGTGACTCAGCTAGAAAGGCAAAAAGCAGGAATCCAGTAAATATCAGTGTTTAAGGATAATAGCTTTCACTGCTCAGCTGTTCTTCATGGGTTCCTTACCTAGAGCCTCTGTGGCACTCACTGAGGAGAGAGAATTCAACCCTCAGAGCCTCTCAGGAAAAAGGGATGGACACCCTGAGCCCACTTTTCAACCACTTAACAGTTAAGATCATTCAGATTAGAAATCAAGCAAACAGGACTTTGCTACCTACAAGCAAGGTTCTGATTTACAGTGTTTCTGCCAATGGGATCTGTTCCTCCTGTTTAAGATTGTTCAAGTGTATGTCAAGGTCAATTTCCTGTCAGGGGCCAACAATGCAAAATTTGTGCTTGCCTGATTTTGTGTGATTATGAGATCCTCTTGCTGCTCTCAGAAACTGCAGCACAAGCAATCATTCCTGCTTTGTTCTTTCCCAGTTAAGTTGCTGTGAAACACTCCACAAAATGCAGATCCTCCTGCTTCCTACCTGATAGCAGCTTACAAAACTGATGGGGAATTTCTTCACAGCTCTGCTTTATTTCATTTTTTTCCCCCACCCCAGGCATCCTGGTGAGTCTCTCTTTCTCTAGGAAAGATAAAATTCCTGCCTGCCCTGTTAAAAGTCAGCTTAGGGAGCAGCACAGAGCACCACTAAAGCCTGTGTAGTTTGCCTGCCTCCAGCTCCCAGAAGAACATTCCACCCACACATGCAGGAGGGACCAATCCTACCCTTCTCTTCTTGGCCCAAGAAGGGTTTTATGACAGCAGGAGATGCTACCTGGGGCTTGAAGCAGCAGAACAACAATCCCATAGCCCAGATGGCCTTGGAGGCCACCACAGCCCTTGTCCCTTGCTGTGTTTAAAAGACAGGAAAGTCAGACAAAATATAGACATGTTGAAATAAAAACACCTTTTTCTGGAGTGAATTAGATAATAATTTTATCCAAGAGCTGAAGGAGATGATTACTTATAGCTGTCTGGTGTCTGCAGAGAGCTGCAGTTTCATCTTAATGATGCTCTGGCACTCACACTTCAGCCCTCAGCAAGCACTCACAATTAACATAAAAAGGTGCTACTTATGCATTAGTTTCTGTATTTGACTTGAAGAGGCAGATGAATAAAACTAAATAAATGTGAACTGTTAGACCATGGGACTTATTATGGTTCTGGAAAGAAGTGATGGAAGTTTTAATTGCAGACAGAAAGATTTTGACATCACTGAGATCACTTCCATCCAACACTATTGACTGTGGTTTCCCAAATCAGACCCCAGGATTTACAGCCAGGCTCAGCACCCACTTTGCTCAGATCCTTTTCTACAAGCAGTGCTGACCACTAATGAAACAGCCAAAAGCCCAGGTGGTTCTCCTGCAAATGTACATTTCAGAGCCTGGAGACCTGATCCTGCAGCTGCCAGCTTCACCCTGGGAAAACCATTAGCAGCTGGCTTCACGTCTAGGAAAAGAAAATGAAATATGCTGCATTTTCACAGCCATCAATCAGCAGATGCAGCGCCAGGAAAGCTTCATAATGATGTAGATATCACCAATTGACTTTGCAAAAAAAGAAAAAAAATACTTTTCAGGGGGAAAGTGTATGCAAAAAAACCCAAAACAACAACAAGTGACCTCAGGGCACATTTGTGTGTGTGGTATGATCCTTTCCTGTTTAGACAGGAGAGGACTGGGATCTGAAAGCTCCTCCCTTGCCAGAGGGACAGGATGGCAGCAGGAGGGCACATTTCTCTTCAGCCCTCAGCACCACCTCTCTGGAGCCATGGCAGATCCTACAAGATCCAATGGGGGTCTTTGCCTGCCCTGCTGAGCTTTCTATTATTCTCTGGAGAAGAAAGTTCTGAGAGCAGAAGACCTTAAAATGAAAAAGAGCTGAAACTTTAGAGTTGCCCAATGATGCAAGTAAGCCCAGAAATAAATTTAAAAAAAAAAAAAAAGAATAAAATGTCTCTTTTGGCATTTGATTGTTTTTTCCCTTAATGTTCTGCAAAATGGCTGAAAATTGTCAACAGCATCACTGCTCCTAAGTGTTGTATTTCCAAATGTTTTTCTGATTTTACCCCTTTTTATTATCTTTACTGTTTTCCTGAGAGAGACACTGAAATGCCTGGCATGGCTCATGCTGTGAGCAATCCTTCTGTGAGAACTGAATGAAAACAGGCTGATAACAAGGGTGATTTCATTAAAAAGGGCTCAGCCACGGGACGTTATTGAAATTATGCATGCAGAACTCCAGCACTGTCATATTGTTTTAGCTCATGTTTTCCATGGCACAGGAGAAAGTACCTTTGTCAGCTCAGTGGAGAAAGGTTGGAGATGATTGAGGTAAAACAGCAGGAGGAGACCAATATGATTAAGTCCCACAGCCAACTGCCCATGTATAACACAGTAATGGAGGGGAAAGTAGAGGGCAAACTAAAATTAAGTCAAAAGGACACAGGAGACAAAAGGCTACACATATAGGACATGGAGAGATGTGCAGTGAGCTGATTTGTACAGCAGGCAGAGTGCAAATTTTTCATGGCCTATATTCAGATATTTCCTGTAAATATTGATGGGAACTCTGTACTAACTAGTGCTGGAATGGACAGCCTGTTTAGTGAACATGCATGGAGAGAGGCATGTTTAATTAATTTTACAGTCATGGGCAGAAAGGTCAGATGACAGCCTGTGAGTAAAATCCCCAACAGCCAGATTGGACAAGGGAAGAAATAAAAAGTACAAGGAAAAAAAAAAGTATTTGAGAGAAAAGCAAGGTCAAGCCTGGACTCACTCTGGTGATTGTTCACACCTCTTCAGCAGAAAATAAGGTCTTAATTTTGCTGCAGGTCACCAGATAAGAACAGCCTTGTTGCAGGAGATCTTGGTCACTCAGGAGGCAGCACAGTCCTCTTTAATTGGTTCCCTCTGGGCAGAGCAGGGTAGATACAGGTCACAAACCTCTCCTGAGACCTGGGGCAAGCAGGGTGCCAGCACTGAACAGCAGCACTGCCTGGTGCTCAGACACTCACCACACGCAGCAGCAGGGGAAACCTCTCCAAACATCTCCAAAGGATATTTATTTTCTGTCCTTCTCCAGAGGATAAGCAGCTATGAAATCATGGAGTGGTAACAGATGCAAGTTCCAGTCCCAGGCAGGAGGGAGAGACCCAACTCCTCCCAAGGCAAGGAAGCACTCAGTGCCCTGAGGAACCTGACAGGACACCACCAGGGCTTCTTCTAAACTTGACTCCAGCTTGCAAAAACTCCCACCAAGAACTTCACTGGTGGGAAAAAAGTTATAGATGTGATTTTTTTTTAATTTTTTAAGCAGAATGTTTAGTTAGAAAATTCTGACTTGCTGTAACAGAGCAAAGTGTTTTATGGGAAAGTAACAGTTTTCAGAAAACTTTTGCCTCAAATATTACACAAATTGGGGGTGAAAATTCTAATTCAAGGAATATATAGAGAAAACTACCTCTGGTTTTTTGTGATGTAAACTACCTGAACACAACTTTCCTCAAATACATGAGCAATACTTGTCCTTCCATCCATCAATGCACGAAGCTGTGGTGGGAAGTGCTCCCCAGCCAGCAAACCCCAGAGCTGCAGCTCTTCCACCCCTGCAGTTTGCTCCTGGTGCCTGTAAATTGTTTTCCATGCCCTGATTTCCTGAGGACTGGTGCTTCCTGCAGCTCCCAGCACAGATGACACTCTGAGAGCACTGAGCCAGTATTTCATGTCACTCTTGCTGTGAGCACATGGCTTTAATGCATGCACTGCTCAAAGCAGCAAAACCCATCTAGGAAATGCCATTCACTTCCAGACAGGCTTTCCCCTGCTTTATTATACTAACTGGGTGCTTAATTTGCAGTCATTAATTTACTTCCAGAGCCTTTGTGGGGTGAAGGCCAAATAATATCAATGTTAAAGGCAAAGGAAAGTGGTGCAGATCCATTAACAAGGAAGAAGAGCAGTAATATAAAGGGAATATAAAAGGAATATAAATGCAAAAAATCCTTTTTGCTTCATTTTTCTCAGAGACATTTAATGACAGATATTTAGCAGTTTATTTCAAGATGTTAATAAGAACACAAGGCACAAAAAGGAGAGAAAGAGCTAAAAATGGGTATACCACCTTGAGTAAAAAACAAATCATCATTACTGGAAACAAAAGTTGCCTTCAAAACTGAAGGCAGAACTTCTGACAACAAAAGAGCAAAATCAGAGACCAAAATTCAGCGCTTTACAAGAAAAAGTGAGAAAAAAAGAGGATAGTTTGAGATGCTACAAACCAGCCAGACTGCCTTCCATGCAGGTTCCTAATGATTTGCAACTTGCAGAGTTATTAGGAAAAATTAAGGATGGAGTTTGTTACTGAGCATAGTGCACATAAAACACAGCAACTCATTAGACCTGTGTGCATGGATTTGAGAGGCCACAGCTGGACCACTGTGACTAATTTTGATCACCCTGCTGAAATAAAGCTGGAAAAATTAGAGGCAGTTCAGAAAGGGAGCTGCAATGCTAACAAGGGACCTAGAAATGTGACCTGAAAGGAAAGTGAAAAGGAAATAAGCTTATCTTACAGAAGGAAGAACTGAAAGGGGTTCTGTTTATTCCTCTTATTTTTGAAGAGAGGCAACAATTGGCTATTCCTCATAGCCACAGATGGTGGGAAAGAGGGAGATCAGGGCTGGAACAGCCTTAGCCATGGTTTAAGTGGTGAGACACCTGTCTGGGAGACCAATGTTCACAAAACTCCCTTCACCTGCAACTAGAAGGGGGACAGGCAAACCCCACAGATGCACCAGCTTAG
>VZRX01003337.1:2610-15773 GCA_013398075.1 Notiomystis cincta | reverse complement strand
ACAAGGGCATGTAGTGATAGGAAGAGGAGGTGGCTTGAAACTGAAAGCAGATTTAAACTGCAAGACAGCAGATTTAGATTAGATGTTGGGAAGAAAGTCTTTACTGTGAATGGGGTGAAGCCTTGGTTCAGGTTGCCTAGAGAAGTTGTGGATGCCCCATCTCTGGAAGTGTCCAAGGCCAGGTTGGGTGGGGCTTTGGGCAGCCTGGTGTAATGGAAGGTGTCCCTCTCCATGGCAGGGGAATTGGAAGCAAATGATCTGTAAGGCTCTTTCCAGCCCAAAGCATTCTATGATTCTATCAGTAACACCTATGGAGCTGAAAGAATCTGCTTGACAGAGTGCCTGCTTTGGCTCCTGAGCACGAGGGTGGGACAGGGCACTCCTTTCACTTTGTGACAGTCAAGGATTTCCCATAAACCTTTCCTCACTACAGAGCAACCCATAAATTTCTTTTTTCGTTTGTATGATCAAAACACCCTCATTTTATTTAAATCTCCACTGAAAGACCTGATTTAACTCCATTTTTAAGTTTTTTTACTTTATGCTCATACTTTCTGAATTCCAAAGAACACTTCTTGTTCTTCACAGGCTCACTTCATATTCTATTCTCTTTGAGGTGAATATTCACCTCATTGTGTGGTATTCACCTACAGTCAACAGCTGCCACTCTGATCTTACAAGTATTTGTCACTTCCTTGAGATGCAGGTTCCAAATGTTATTTGTATTTTTGACCTGCACAAATGTCAAGTTCTGTCCACATTCAAGACCTTGATCCCTCTGCACACATGGCTGTATGAAGGAAGTCTTTTCATCTCTCAGTATATTGTCTGCTGGTCGAGTCTTGAAGAACAAGAGGCATTTACAACATCAGGTTACCAAATCATGGACATGAAAAAGCTCAGTGTTCAGTCTGCCTCTGAATGAATGAGTAGCAAAGGAGGAAGATAAGAAAGAACTGGGTTGAAGGGGTCATTCTTTGTCTCTTTGCTGCTTGATTTCCATGTATTAGGTTATTTCACCTGGAGCAGAATGTAACAGTGGAGGGAGGGGAGTTAGGGAATGTCGGGGTATATCTATGTTGATCAAGTAGATCATCAAAAGTTCTTAACACAACAGTTTCCCTGGGCAACAGAGTAGACATGATGGGACTGGGGTTCTCAGGACAGCTGGAAACTCAGTGACTCAGGAGATTTATAGTTGAGACTGCTGTAGGGGAAGTTATCCAGGACTTTATGAATGGGCTGAACAAGTTTCTCATCTTCCATCCACAAAAAGGCAGGATGAGGGGCACTGTTCTCCTGAGTTCAGATGTACATCCAAAACAAACATGAGTCTCTCATCCTATCCCCTTTGGCCCCATCTCTCAGGCCTGGCTGACTAAAACCTGATCTGGTTGTAAAAATACCCTTTGCAAAGATCACCTGCCTGTGGACCAGCCTATTGACTGCTCCATAGGTTTCCTCCAAGTCATATCCAGGCCAACTTATTTCTCTCTAACACTGTGCCTCCTATAGTTTGTCTATCAGATTTTCCCTAAAAAGCCCCATGCTGTTCTCACTGAGCACCTCTGAAGTGGCTACTCTCAGCCACAGAATAAAACTAGTCCTGTGCTCGTCCTGAAAGAGGGGTTCCCTCACTGCCTTCAGTGCTATTACTCTCCTGCCATCCTCTTGATCTGCTGGTTCCCTCCCTCACTGTCCTTTAGAGAGCTGGCAGCCTCTTTGAAGGCTTCTGCCACTTCTGTTGGCACAGCTGCTCCAAGGAACCTCATTAGGAGCACACCTTCCATGACCATGTCTGTCATTACTTTTTGCCACAGTTAAATGCATTTTACGGGTGCTTGTTGAAAATAAGGCTCTGGTCCTCCTTTCAGGCACCAGTCTCAGCAGTTTAGTGCCCAGCTCAGACTCTTCTCTGCCCTCCTCTCTCAGCTGCTTCAGATAAGAGCCCAGTCTTGACTTTTGCTCAGGTTGAAACTGGGTGTGCACCTGTGGTGCTGTCCTGCACTGCTCTTGCTCAGACCTTGAAGAATTTGTTTTTCCATTTTCATTGCCACAAAGAATGTTGATGTTAAAAATAATTTCTAAGCACACCATTCCAACCATGCCAAGTCTTTCTGAACATCTGCCTACTTTATTACATCCAGTGTCTTCAAACCTCTTTAGGGTTTACTTTTACTGACACTGTAGCATTGTGAAAGTAAACACTCAGTGACAGAGCTCAAGCTCTGTTCATATGTGCATAAAAGGAGAAAATATCAAACTGAAACAACTCAGACCTGTTGAAAATGTGGAGAAATACCTCCAAAACCCTTAATAATTTTAATATTTTCTGAACTACAGACTGAGCTTTCTCGTCCCAGTATTCTCGTACACTAGTAATCCCAGAAAATAATAAAATAAACTGTGCAGAACAATTTTCTTTGCAGAAGGCCATGTCAGGATGTGATGTCAAATGTCCCTAAAATAACACGAGCCATATCCATTTTTCTCCTGAGCTGGGAACTGCCCACTCCTGGAGGGGAGAGGAAAGACTGTGCAGGGGGACTTCTAGCTGGAGATTGATGGAACAGTTGCTTAACTGCTGAATTGAGAAAAACTACTCCAAACCATCCTGGGCAGAAAAAAGTTTAAAAAAACCCCAAACCCAAAACCAAACCAAACCAAAACCAAACCAAAACAAACCAACCAAACCAAACAAACAAAAATATTAGACCAGCTAGCCACTCTTGGCTCTAATTTAAATACACATTTTTCCTTGTGTCTCTCTTTTTTCATAGATGATAAATGTAGGATTTTTCCTTCAGGAGTTAGTGTGTTTGCTTTGGCATTGATAAAATCAATCTCTTTTGTTAATTTTTAATTAAATGAGCAGAATATGTCCCTTCTTCTTTGTTGCTGCCACTTCCTCCAGTATTCACTGTATGATATTAAAGGAAGAAAAATAATTCTGTGTCAGAAATGAAGATAATACGTATTCATGAGCATCACCAGATAGCTTGAGTTCTAATTTTCTTTGCTTAATTTTTTAGACCCTAAAAGTGCCTATAGGCACTATATTCAGATAAAGTACTGCTTCCCATCTATTTTTGCAGGGTGCCAGCCTAAAGTTACCCCTCTGATTTACCAAGTTGTTAAATACCAGCTGGTGTTAACAGTCATGTTCACAAAAAAATGTTTCAAATGACTATTGTCACCTGGAAGCCATTTTCTCCAGTGCTGAAAATGTTAAATTTGTGTGAGCATTTCAGGCTGCTTCCCAGCAAAGTAACCATAAATAAACTCAAATCATCTTCAGTATCAGAGGTCAGGGAGCATTGATATAAGGTGAGAACTGCCAAAAGGTAAGATAAATTATAACCTGCCTTACATTTTTTAAAGTTACACTGAGTAGAAAGAGCTTTTTGAGTCATATCAATTAAAAGAGGAAAACAAAGGATATAGGGTCATCAGTATGGAGGGAGACAGGCAGTTTGAAAACTTTCTAGGTGTGGTCCCTACCTAAATGATTAAGATTTTAAATTTCTTTTTAGTGGAATACTTCTGGAATATGATAATAAAGGCAGGGTGAGTGGTCAGAAGCAGTTATGGAAAGAGAAATCTGAGGAAGGACTGAAAATCAGCTTCATGAGGAAGGGCATAACTTCTGTTTGTACAAAAAACTGGTTTCAGGAAAGGTGGATGTGACAGCGAGAATCTCAAGTAAATCTCTTGAGCTGGGAGAGGTGATTAAGGAAGTGAGCCAGGCAATTGAAAGTGCAGGTTAATATTCCTTTTAGTTGTGAAGTGGCTGTGGAGATTATTTATTACCACACAGGCAGTCTGCATTGCTCCGCTGTGCTAAAGGTGACCCAGCTGTGTCCCTGCCTTTGCACAGACTCAGCAAAAGGCTGTCGGGGGCACGGGGCACCCTGAGTCCGTGGGCTCCTCGTGGGTGTCCTGCTGTCATCATCTCCAAGGATGCACTGCTGAAATGATAGGCCAGGAACATATGGCAACTGCGGTGCCACAGAGCAGGTTGAATTTGCCGCTAGGAAAAAAGCGCAACGAGGAGGAATTGAGGACAGCTGCTGAATCCACTGACTGGACTGAGCACAGGAAAACACCCCAGAAAATGTCCTTTATGTGGTTAATAATGTCCCACTGGATAAGCTTTTACAGTTTCATTGCAAACACATCAAGTATCAATTTATTCATATAATGCACTCACCGAGGCACATCATATATTTCCTGCGCAGCTGAGGTTCATCATTCTACAGCCTGCAGCCTGATCTCTGCTCGTTGTGCTGCAATCTCTCTTCATGCCACCTTGTAACTGATGGTGGGAAGGTTTTCCTGCCATCCTACAGTCTCAGGATGCCTCACAGCGGGAATAACCTCTTGCACATCTGCCTTGTCTTATTTACACTCATAAATCTAGTCTGATGCCTGACTATCTCAAAAATAGCTGAGAAAAATTGTATTTCTGCACCAGATTTTGCCAGTTTTACCCCAAACATGAGATGCTTCTCCCCTCCTCCATGTTCTTTTTCAAATCTTAAAATGGTCATCTCAGTTGCAAGGGGAATTTTCTGGTTTGCACATCCTTGCCCTAAAGGTGAAAAATGATACTTGTTCAGTTTGTGCTCGTCCCTTCTCTTTGCATTACATGCACACATCCTCTCCAAACTCTTTTTACTAATCCATAACCCCAGCTGAAACCCTTCTTCTCTCCTCAGACCCTGTTTCAGCCCATTTGCTGCCATGAATAACTCCTTGTTAATGCCACAGCATTCCCATCCCCATCAAGGAACAGATGGTTGGAGTTTATAATGAAAGAAAACTCTATTTATGACAGTGTTTAACTTCGATTCCTAACTTAGGGTGTGTTCTAATTGCATTTTCCATTTGCAGCTCCATGTTTATTTTCACATTCAAGTCTAAATTGGTTCTACCATCAATATTAAAATGCCATCTTCTCAGCTGCTCATCTGGATTCAAGAGCCCTACTTCTTGTGGTTGTCATGGACCAGTATTGTGTTTTCAATTTATGACCATACATCATAAACCAGAGAGACCAGTATTACCCTAGCAACACTTTGTTTTACTGACAATATTGTGACACGTTGGAAAACAAGAACAGCAGTATTTGGCCATAAGGTATTAGTTACTAGAGCAAGATGCAGAGCACAAAACCCACTCCTGCTCTCCTTTCTCTTTCTTTGTTCTGCTCAGTTTTTCATGCACAGCAAGCACGTCTGCAGCCCAGCCTCAGCTGTCATGGGACTTTCTGTGCTATTCATAGGAGTAACTATTGATTTTAGGATCGTAGAAGATTGATCACTGCTGAGTCTATGTGTGGGACTGAGGCACCAAAGTCTAATTTAGGGATGTTCTGAGCAACCTGTGATGGGATCCTTTAGTTATTAGTCAGAAGCAGTATTTAGTTTCTATTTTTCAGGTAATCTCTTTTATCTACCACTAAGTTTGTTCTCATTTATCCCACTCCCAGAGGAGAGTTGTGTTTAGTCTCTTATCCTGGCTGATATACACGTGCATATATACGTGTATATCTATCTATCTATCTATCTATCTATCTATCTATCTATCTATCTATCTATCTATCTATCTATCTACATACATGTATATATATGTATACATACATATGTATATATACACACACATACACATTATCTATATGTATGTATACATATATGTTTGTAGACACATATATTGCTTTTTTCCACTAACTCAAGGCAATTTTAAAATGTGTTTTGTAGTTGGAACAGGAGATTGAAGAAATTCCTAGAGCAGTTTTCCTTTAAAACTTCCTTTTTACATAAACTTTTTACTCTTTTTCAGCATACACTTCAGTGACATTTTAAAAGTCAGAATGTACTATTTTAAATTTTGTTAATGATAAGATATCAGTTTGTTGACCTTATTCTTGATTTAGGTAATTTACATTCAAATATAAGTTTCAAAATACTTTTTTCCACACTGTTTACAACTTTTTAATGCAAACCTCATACTTACAGAGTAATCCACGTGACCAAAATTAAGCACATAATCAGGAAACATCAAATCATAGAATGGTTTAGGCTGGAAAAGACCTCTAAGATCATCGATTCCAACCCTTCACTCAGTACTGCCAAGTCCACCACCAAACCATGTCCCAGTGTCACATCTGCACATCTTTTAAATACCTCCAGAGATGGTGACTCCAGTGCTTCCCTGGGCAGCCTGTTCCAATGCCTGACCATCCTTTCAGTGAAGAAACCTTTCCTAATATCCACTCTTAACCTCCTCTGGCACAAAGCAAAAGCATTTCTGCTGAAGCAACATAATGTAAACAGAAGAAAAAGTTAAATCATAATATTTTGAATGTTTTCCTCTGTTTCAAAATACAGTGAGAAATTTTTTTGTGCCTTTAATGTTAATTTATCTGTATATATTGTGTAATATCTTCGTATATTATTTTAAGTACATTGTGATTAATGTTCTATGAGTGTAAAATATTATTTTACTCCAACCTTCTGGAGGTGGAAGGTTTCTTGTTAAAACAAGTGCTAAGTCCAAATAAAAATATATTTTAATTATGTCCTTGGAAATGTAGAAGTTTTGGCTTGGCATCCAGAGGTGGAAGAAAACCTGTTAAAACAACCAGGAAGAAAACTGGGGTTTTATGTACAAGTGGATACCTGATTTATGGTTAGTTCTAGCAAACTTCTGCAAGATGATGAGGTCTGAAAAAGTCTGCCTTCCTTGGCTGTGTCACAGCACATGGCTCTGTAGGTAGTCTGAGCAACACTAATTGCCCTTATCCTTCTGTTCCAGCTGCCACTTGATGTCACCCTTTGAGGACCTTCTTTTCCCACCTTTGCCCTTGGTGACAGCAGTTTCAAGCAGTATAAACTCAATGCAAATGAACAGTGTACAAAGTACAACTGATGAGCAGGGATAATCCAATTGATTTTATTCTGTTATTCATCAAAAAGTTTGTGCAAGACATTTTTGCATCAGAAGTTTAGGCAATTCGTTCAGTGGATTAAACCTCAACCTTAAACATTCATTCATGCACAAAGCCTTTAATACCAGAATATTGAAAAGATCTCTTGAACATAAAAGCTGAAGACACAATGGGCACGTCTTGCTGCCTAACTACATGCATTTTTGAAGAGAAGAAAATTTCATGAGCATCTCATGAAACTGTTATCACAAAGAAGCTTTTCTTAGGGGATCGTGGGTAGAATTTGATAACGACAGCTACCTTTTCTAATGCATTTCCTTTGAGTTAGAAAGTCTTACTCTATAATAGAAAAAGGAATTGGTGTCAACCAAGATGAATAATATAAAAGTTTGATCCCAGGTAAAATCACAGTGAGCTTGTAGTGTTAGTGTCATGACAGTGAAATCTATTTTTCTTTTCAGTAATATAGTAATTTGGGACATTCCTTGCAAAGCAGGAAATTTTGTTAATAAGAAAGTAGTTGGCTACTGTTAAACTTACTGCTTTTCAAAATTCTCTAGCTAAAGGGATTGTTATTTCTGGAGGCAGATGTTGGAGGAAACCATGGGAGTCTTCAGAACATAATAGGGATTACTGACTAGCAGAAAGCCTTCAAGCCATGAGATTCTTCCACTGAAGAATTTTTAGATTAGATTCTCCAAACATTCTGTCAAAATCTTATGATAAATACATCTGAAAAACAGAAGATATGAAGTGTATCGCTGAGGAAGACTGTATTCTTTTTTACAAAGAACTAGTTTAAAATTAGTAGATCCAAATAATTATCCATTGAATTTTCCTGTCTCTTCCTGTGAATGTCTTTAATAATGGACTGAATTATTGCACCATGTTATTTAAGGGCCATATAGCCTGCTTCCATTTACAGCAGCCATTGTAGATGAAAGAATAATTTTGGCAGTGGTGCACTCTGTAATGAGGATATGAGACCTGGACAGGAGGAGGGAGGGGAAATGTGTGTCTTCTCAGAATTTTTATTATGGAGTAAGAAGATCTCTTTTGAAGAGCCTACTTCTGGGAATTGCCCCTCAGGAAGACTAAACAGCAAGTGTGGGACAAGCAGTGTACATAAAATTCACGAAGAACCCAATGTTCTTGTCCTTAAAATGACTTATTTTACCTATTCCTGAATTTATAGGTGTGTAGAAATGATCTATATGGTGAAGGGAATAGTTGTTTACTCATTCGCACAATCAGATTTTTCTGATATATGAGTATCTTGGATAGAAAGAGATAAGCACAGGCATCAGTCAGAACCACTTAGAGCTGCAGGAAGCCTAATGGAAGCAGGAATTACTGCTGCTGCCACCTGTCACTTCCATTCCTTCAAACTGGGCATGTGTAGAAACAGCTGTCCAATTGAGATTTGAGTACCTATGGCAAACCTAAAACTGAGTGAAGTAAATAAAATAGCTTGTTCTGTTTATTGTTGAAGTTTCCAGGTGGAAAATTTGACATAATAATTTGGAATGGCTACAAGTTGGTTTTGAATTATAAGTCAGTTGGCTGGAGAAAAAAGTGAGTAGCACATCTGGGTCAGTCTGTGCTGCAGTCACCTGTGCATGGACTGGCTGTCACAGGGGGATCCAGCTTAGCTTTAGCTTTGGTGGAAACCATCAGGAATGGATATTTTCTCATACAGTGTGTTTTCCCACTGTGATAAGTCTTGATCCTGCTGACCCTGACCACCATTTTTACAGAAATGTCTCTAAACAGGTATTTCCACCTTCACTGTGGATTTGCACGATTTAGAACCACTTTCCCCTTTCCCTGCTGCACAATATGTCCTTGGGTACCTGTCTATGTGTAGAATTGTATTCAAAGTGGGCAATTTATCTCCCCTTTCCCCAGCTTGATTCAGGCTTTCAGGAACTTTGTGAAGAATGAATGCCTGGTGGTAGCTGAGTCTTGACAAGAACCAGATCCACACCTTGGATGTCCTGCTGGTGGACCAAACTTCTGGGTGTCACCAACTTAATCCCTACTCAGCTTTCTTGCTCAGCTCTCCCTTTCAAATCCTTTCTGTGGACAGTTTGAAATGATATTCAAGTGACTCAAAAAGAGTTTTGCCATTAACGTTTGGTATAAGTATACCTACAGAAAGTGAACATAAAATGACTGTGAACTTAGTAAAATCACATTTATTTAATAAAACCATTTCCTGAACAGCTTCTGTGGTATTCATGAATTAAATATTTCTGAAGCTTGAAAGGAGATATAATGGAAAGAGTAACATCAAAGACATTAACAGTGCCCACAAAGAAAGGTTGGAAAATGTAATTGATATTTCTCAAATTATTTGCTTGGAAAAAAATCTATTAATATTTTATTCCTTTTCTGGAAGACTATTATGTCATGTCATAATGTGATGAGGTTAATTATCTGATTGATAATGATTTTTATCCTGTTTGGTTACTGTTTAGTAGGCCCACTATTTGATGAACATGAATATCTGCAGTCACGAAAGTGGTATTTGCAGCAGTAAAGTAAATGTGTGTGATAATGATTAAATTTTTCTTTCATTTCCATTATCTAATTTTTATCCCTCCATTTATCTATACATTGCAATTTATTCATATTATTTTTAGAGCTTTCACTGCTCACTTTCATTGCTGCTAAGAGGAAGCTGACATGGCTGAGTGTTGCCAGGAGCAGCTGTGGAAGATTCAAACTGCCCTAAGGAGCACTGTGACCAGGGGCAGTAGGATCAGATAGGAACAACAAATACTGAGGTTTCCCTTAATACAAATTCCACAGCTGTCTTCCATTCCTTCCCCTTTTCTGCAAAAAAAGTCATATTATAATGATATCAGATTACAGCAGCTCTAAAAATTGTGTGCATTGGGAGGCAAAAATGGTAGATTTTCTATTTTTTATGTTCTGTATGATTTATTTGCAAGCTGTATTGAAAAGCAAGAAGTAGAAAAGCAAAGCAATGAAAAATAAATAAAAAATTTTGCTTCCATTGCAATATAATAATTATAATAAATAAAATAATAAAAGTGGGCTGGAAGCTGTAGCTGGGAAAAAAGGAGCAACTGTTGTCTTTTGCAGAAAGAAGCAGTTCATAATCAGAAATGTGTGGGTGATTTTGCAGGTTTCACCTCCCTGATGCCACATGTCTGGATGGCAGGTAGAGTTGAAACCTGGGCTTTCCTTTGCACCCTGAGACCTATTCCACTGCCTGGAGCCCACTGGGGATTTACACCTAAGAGAGACACTGCATCCAAGGCATTCAGCTTTCCTGGGACACTGATCAATCTCCCCAGCACATTCACAGTCCATTATGTATGGAGCTACATTCCTTGTTCTAGGGCCTTATGTTTGTCAAAACAGGCCTAGAAGGAGCCAGAATTATTTTTTATTTTAATTTGTGAGCTGATTAAAGGCTAAATGCTACAATCCCAAAGGCCCAGTGGGAATGAGAGGATGACTGACAAATGGAAACTCCCACAACCTGCTCAGAGTCACCACTGGCTATAGCTGGGGAGGCAGAGCTGCAGGAATGCCCAGAGTCAGCTGGCAGCAACAGAAAGCCCCTGAGTCCTCAGGTTCACTGGATCCTGCAGCCTCTAACAAAATCAAAACGCCAGAATCCATGTATATTTATAAATGTTTAGTATGCATTACAGTTTTTCTCCAATTTGACATTAAAACACAAATTCAAAAAGCCCCTGCAATCAAAGGCAGTGTCAGAGGACAACTTATTTCATTTGAACCCATGATATGTCACCCTGCAGCAGTTCCTATGCCAAAAACGATGTTTAAGTATATCATACTGAGATCAGTTTTTAAATGTAGTTAGTTATTCTTTTGAACGCAACGCCTTGATGTCTGTCTGTTTATAATTTCATTTTGGAGTCTGCAAAAGAAGTAAAATAAATTTTTCATTATGGTTTCATATAGATTTCAACATGAAAGATGGAAGTTGACTAAATGGCTCTCTCTCTCTCTATATNTATAAATGTTTAGTATGCATTACAGTTTTTCTCCAATTTGACATTAAAACACAAATTCAAAAAGCCCCTGCAATCAAAGGCAGTGTCAGAGGACAACTTATTTCATTTGAACCCATGATATGTCACCCTGCAGCAGTTCCTATGCCAAAAACGATGTTTAAGTATATCATACTGAGATCAGTTTTTAAATGTAGTTAGTTATTCTTTTGAACGCAACGCCTTGATGTCTGTCTGTTTATAATTTCATTTTGGAGTCTGCAAAAGAAGTAAAATAAATTTTTCATTATGGTTTCATATAGATTTCAACATGAAAGATGGAAGTTGACTAAATGGCTCTCTCTCTCTCTATATATATATATATAAAATGATATATTCTGTTAGTCACTCACTTTCAGAATTGAATGCTTTACAGTCCCCAGGAACACCAAAAACATTTTCCTGTAATGTTTAAAGTCACTTTTAATATGAAAAGTCTTTCTAAATCTGAGGCGTATTCAGCTGCCTGATGGGCCAGATAGAGACAAGAATTAATCTTTTGTTCTCAAATTTTTGGAAAAAACCTGCATGAACTCACAGAGGCAGCAGACACATACATTGCACACGAAACCAGGGCACTGAGTTTATGAAATGATTGCTGTTCTCCATCCTGATAATTTACTGTTATTATCTCTATTTTCCAGGATATTTTTGCCATTTTGAAATAAATCTTGCTTTCGGTTTTCTGACAGGCATAAATATCTCTCTTTTACTATTTTGATTTCTAAGGCTTTCAACAGCTTTTGAACACTTTCAGAATATATCATCTGAAATTTTCACCTGTATGAAAGGAGCGGCTATTTGCATCATAAATCTGTCTTGTAATTACCTTATCACTCAAGAATGTGATTGCTCCAATTTTTGTGTGTGTGTGTGTGTGAATAATATTAATATTTTTGAGAATTAGAAGTAAAAACAGAAGATCTGCATTGATTTCAATTTGACTGGCATTACTTTGAAACACCATTTATGCTATATCCCTTTGCTCAGAAATAAGTACCAGCACTCCTCCAAGCACAGGATATCCTGGGTTTCCCTCAGCAGCCAGAATTCAGTTTTGCCTTGTTTTAACATTTGTGAGATCAAAAACTTCATTAAAAATGCCCAAATCCCCTGCTGTTAGCCTATCAACTACTATATGAAAGAGATAAGAAATGCAGGTATGTGTTGCAAGCAGCTGCATACTCAGACACGATTTTTGGCAAGTGCCTGAACAAACAATGAGAACAAGAAATGCATATTCAATATTTCTTTCTAATATGCTCCAAGCTTCCAACTGTTTGCAGCTCCAGAGACCTCCTTAGGCTGGTGTGGTCTCTGTGTAGTTAGGGAAACATTGTTTACCCTTCCATGAAATTATTGTCTCTTTGACCCCATGTGAATGTTTGCTATCTTCAGCAAGCTGAAGCAAGGAGGTTTACCACGTTTTCAATGAAGAACTCTGTGCACGGCTGTCACCTAATCATGGCTGAGCAGCACACAGCTTTTCCAGCTGCTGTCTCCCAGAGCAGCAAAAGAACCCTAAGTGGAGCATCATATGCAATTTCTGAACTGCCACTCCACTGGTAATTGCACACTAAAAATCATGCAGTTCCTGAAAGTCCCTGAAAATTTTCTGTTTCACCAAAAATTCAAGAAACCTGAGGCCTTTAAAAACAGTATACTGTCTCTTTTTTAACAATGCTTCATCTTCTAATGCTTTGGAAGGCACCCTGTCACCAGCAATGCCTCTCAGATAAGGGAATGCATAAAGTGCAGTTTAATTTGTAAAAGCAAAAATAAATACAGCATACAGAACAAGAATGTTGCCATTTTGGTTTGGAATTTTTTTTGGTTCTATGTTTTTGCAGCACCCTTTAGTTTGTTGTGATATGCAGATTCTTTTGCTAAATCTGAGTTTGCTTTACCAATCATAGAAACACCACAGTATTTCTGCCTTAAAATTCATCCTTCACAGAATCTATTTCTTCTGGATTTTTTTTCACTGTGCAAATTCCCTACATGCTGCTCATGACTTTTTTGCATTTAAACCTTAAACCTTTTGATTGGCTGAGTGGTCTGTAAAAGAGAGGAGGAAAAAGGCAAGGCAAGGCAAGGCAAAGGCAAGGCAAAGGCAAGGCAAGGCAAGGCAAGGCAAGGCAAGGCAAGGCAAGGCAAGGCAA